>CAJPEV010001666.1:3287-43021 GCA_905338385.1 Darwinula stevensoni
GGGGGGGGGGGGGGGGGGGGGGGGGGGGGGGGGGGGGGGGGGGGGAGGGGGGCCACCTCGTCTTGCGGGGACGTCGCAGTTGCCCTTGATGTGGGCGGTGGCGCTCCGGGTGAACTGGGTGTGCGACGCATCTGGTTCACCGATGAGGAAATCTTCATTGAAATTGTTCGCTGCGTCGAGGCGTGGCAAACACGCAAAACGCAGTTAATCAGAAACGCGAAGAAATAACACAGGTGAGAGAGCCAATAACTCTATACTTACTGGAAAACGACTCATGTGACGCAGTCCTTCCCAACGGCACCAGGTGCATTTTGGCATCCGGGGGAGATTGGCTTACAGAAGATTGTGCGATTGGAGCGCACTCGACTCATGATTAGCACCGGTTACTTCGCGTTGAATGTTCTGGCGGGAGAATTAAATCATTTGGGAACGCAGGGGTTCAAAAAGATGTAAGAGATGCATAAAAGTAGAGGCTCCCTTTTTTTTGCGCCACTCTGTATATAATTTCTTTCGTGGAATTCTTTCGCTGCCGTTCTGAGAATTCTTTCCGGTGTGGGCGGAATCCCTTCGTGGCACGCGTCGATACACATTGTGTGCACTCCGGGGAATGGAGCGTGGATGAGAATTTCCCATAGGAGGACAAAACGGCGTGGCGGAGTCTTTCCGGTAATGGAATAGTGCACACACGCTCTTGTTGGAAAAGTTGCAAGGCGCATTAGGGAATGGATCGAGGATCATTAAATAGGAGTCATTTGGACGACGGTGATGAATTCCCGACCGTCCCCCTCTCTTCGTTCCGTTCCCCCGCGAGCGAAGCACGAGCGATGCTGACGAGAGGGAACCGCGTGTCGCGCAGGATGTGCCGCGCCAGAGGGGAGAGGCGGCCCCGGCCGAGAGCGGGGGGCCGTCGCTGGATCCGCGGGTGAAGAAGCCCTTCTGCAACGGGTTCGCCGGGTGCGGGGGCATGGGGAAGAAGAGGAGCGGGGGCAGGGTGGAGGGGGGGGAGGAGGGGGAGGAGCGCGCCGCCGGGAACCGGGTCGCCAACTGCGGGTCGGAGAACCTCGTCACGGAGGAGGACTTCAAGAAGTACTTCCAGCAGATGCTGGTGGAGGCGAGGATGTGGGAGAGGATGCAGGAGAAGATGAAGAACGTGAGGGTCTTCCGCGTTCGTAGATTCCGTCTCGCAGTCGGGTGGTTCCAATGTGTTTTTTGTTCGGTTTCCGATAGGGGGCGTTCAACTTCGATGACGTTCCTCATCTCGGCTACAACTTGGAGAGGAAGAAGAGGAGCAATGCGAGTGGACAGGTGAGTTTTGCGCCTTGAACTTTTTTTTTTCGCTTGGAGTTCCTTCAACGAATGCGTTTCGTTCGTCGTCAGAAGACTCGAGGGCGCTCGTAAGGCGCCGGGACGGAGTGCATCGGACCGCAAGCCCTGGAATTCTCTGTCTTCGTTTCTTTTCGGTGTTCGTCGGTGTGACCTCGCGGACTCGGGAACGTTCGGTTCGGCTCGGGGGGATGGGACTCCCGTCAGTCGGTCGTCGGGGGGATCTGCGCTCTCGGACCGCTTCGTCTCTTTATCTCTCTCTCTCTCTGTGATGTGTGTGCCGTTTCTTCCCCAAGAGACGTGAAGCTTTCGTCGGTCTTACGAGAAGAGTCACATATCCGTGTATTCTAATCTCCGCAAAGAAATAAAAAGCCGATTCAAATAACGGAAGGGAATGCTTATCTGAAAGTCGCTTTTCCTGAAACCCCCAGTCCGTTCAAGTGGTTACAGAATTTCTTCATCTCGTCCAATCGTACCAAACATGCATTCTATTGCATCTGAGGGCGAATCTGTTCTTGGCATGTCAGTTCCAAAAAAGTCCAGCTCATCGGAACCTAGAGACTCGGACATGGCTCCACTGAAACTTCGGAATTCGTGACTCATTCCCCTGAAGCAGTGGTGTTCCAAGTGCGGCCCAGTCTCTTCTTTAAATAAACTAATCGAAGTCCGGATCCTCCAGGTCTAACTCGGAGTGCAAGGCATGGCCAGGAAAATAACTCCGAAATGTTGACCTTTGACCTCTAATATCTCAAAGGGGAATGGTCACATAGAAAAATGAACTTGACCTGGAAACCCCGGGGATTTAGTAGCTCCCGCACAATGAAGGAGATTATTTTTACGAAAAATGACCCTGGTGACCCAAGGCGGCCCATCGGAGGCAGGGCCACCAAACTCCGTCGTCCCGACGCCTATGTTTAAAGTTTCAGAATCAGAGATCAAACCTTCTAGGAGGAGAAGAGCCCTCGGACACACTGACACTTAAGCTCATTAGTAAGGTAGATAGAATCGAACTTATTCTTTCCTCAAAAATAATTGGGACAACTGTCTTACAGCCTATCACCATATACATTTTTTTATTACTTGACAGACCAAGTGAGCGCTATTCGTTCGCCTCTTCGGCAGAGAAGTTTTGGAGAAAATGGGAGAAAATTTTGGGGAATATGCGGGCTCCGATCGACGGGAATGCGTTTCGCTGTCACTCAACTTTTTTTTTGCTCCGACGAAAGGGTATTCTAGCTATGGCGAACGGCCAAGAAGGAAATACTTTCCATGGGGAATTTTCTTCATTATGAGGCAAGTAACATGCAGAAGGGGCAACACAGGCACATAACTGGACGATATCCAAGGGTCATGGGGTTCTCAAGAGAAACCTTGATGCCTCGATGGAAGTTCCCACGTCGAATAGCACAAGAAGCATCACGGCACACGTCGCACCTTGGAGCTTATCGGAAACACAGCAGTCGCGCCGATGACTGATGGGGAAAATTTACCTCTTTTAAGAAACAAATACTACGCCAATCCTTTCTTTTTCATCTCTGCAAGAATCGTGGAACCCATCTGTGCTGGACTCCTCGTCACGATCACACCGACCTACGAAAAAGAGAATAGACATAGACTGAGATCCAACTCGATTAAATCGATCAAGAATCACTCTGTTCTTTTCATGATGGTAACATCATGAAAAGAACAGAGTGCAACACTCAGAAGCTTCATTCAGGTAAAGAGCATGAGCGGGCACCCCAATTAATTGTGTGCCTATAGAAGGGTAGGGGTATGATACCGAAGGACTCAAAACTCTAAAGGTGGATTTTTGAACAGAGAAATATCCGATAATACGCTTTATTTCCAGGAAATATCATGCATTTTCGCTGGAATAAAACAGCATTATCGGATAGTGCTCTATTCAAAAATCCACCCTAAACCTTTATGATCCTCCCATTGCTGATGCCATTTTCCCAGAACTTGGATTATGCATCAATTGATATGCGCCAAATAGTTTTTCCAAGTTTAAGGTAAATTCGTTACTTGAAAGCAAGACTATGAGCAGGGCTTGCGCTAATTTTATTGCCTTAAGGGTCCTCAGGACTCTTAAGTCTTATAAGAAAGGGTCACTCAGAAAAATTTTGGGGTCCCATCGCAATTGAAGCATGATGAAATCTTGCAAAGTTGCACAAAATGTTTAAAATCTCACAGTCAATGTTTTTTCTTTGATTTAACATGACCAAAAGCATGATATTCAATCCAGCAGCTTTAGGACTACTTCCAACATTTTCTTTTTAACAAATATCCCTAGGGCATCTTCAAATTTTCAAATTACAAATTTCTGCTTATTACGACTGCCAGATGCTGAGTGGGGATTTTTCTTATTTGCATTTGAGCAGAAATCACAGGAAGCTCTTCCATCTCTATAGGAAAGCCAGGAATACATTTTGACCCACGCCTTTTTCCATCTTTAAAATATTTTTTCCTTCGTTGTGATTCATGGTTCACAAGCTACCCATTTTCATAATCGCCCACGTCCATCTCTTTCCCTTCGGTCAAAGCCTACGGCAATCTTCCCTTCTCTGTGCACATTAAGTGGAACGATGACATCACCTTCGTTTAGAATTTATACCTAGGCTGTTGATACCTTTCTTTATGTGCCACTAGGCCCACGTTCAGGAACATCTGAACACATGCCAATGTGTGATTCGAATAAACTAACATCGTACATTTTCCGCTTGTAACTGAACGAGAAGAGTGTTGGCCCAAACCGCCCTGAAGTCTAAATTGAAACGAACGGAAATACGTCATGAACGTGTGAACACAATGCATCATGCGCCACTCATCACTTTCACGTCGCGCACCTTCCTCGGCAAGGACTCCCCCCCCCCCTTCCTGTCACTAATAAGGTTGCGCACGGGTTTATTTAGGCACGGTTCTAAGAGGCCTAAGAGCCAACTGGTAGTAAAAAAATCTAGAACCTTCCCGTGTGTCCCTGGGACCCCAATGTTTTTCTGTTGTGCGTCCCTTCAGAATTTTGTGCGTATAGGACGCACATCTGCGCGTAAACGCAACCCCTGCTAGATAGAAATATAAATTGAAAATGGATGAGGTCTCCATTCCCTGTTGAGAGCTTATTCTGTTTCGTCTACCAAAGTTCAAGGTAAACAATTGGTAAATCTGGAGAAACTCAAAGCAAACTATCTGTATTGACCATCAGCGATGAAAAAAAAAAACAGTCTATCAAAACAACCAGCAAGAAAAGGCCAAAGATTAAATATTAATGGAAGGGATGTTCAATGAGGTCTGAACAATATGTAACTAGAGCATGAAATTGCCTCCTTCACTTGAGTGCCAGTACCTGTTCCTGCTTGTTTCCAACACCCACTGTCACTTGGGATATTTGTTCATAGTCTTTTCTTGGCTCAACAAACTTGAATAAAGTTTCATAAGACCATTGGAAATATAACAGCCAAAGGACAAGGCAAATTTCATTAAAGATGTTAGAGTTAAAAACAGAGGCTTGTTGATTAGTGATTGGAGGTAT
This sequence comes from Darwinula stevensoni, assembly GCA_905338385.1. Lineage (NCBI taxonomy): Eukaryota > Metazoa > Arthropoda > Ostracoda > Podocopida > Darwinulidae > Darwinula > Darwinula stevensoni. The sequence goes on from CAJPEV010001666.1 coordinate 8,140, forward strand.
TTTTTTTTTTTGCAATACCTTGTATCTGTATTGAAGTTTGTAAATTGAAACCTTGCCAAGTTATACAATAATTCCAATGGCAGGCCTACATATTGAGGTCCAAGCAGGGGAAAGTTTTCTCCTTTGAGTGAGGCTTTAAACTTTTACTGCATCTTAAAACATTAGCAACACAATAGGCACGTATCACAGACATAGCTTCCCAGTGATATGTGAACAAATGAAGGGCCCACTGGAAGAATGATCAAAGTAATATTTGTGAAAATTTTGAGATAGTGCTGCCACCAAAAAGTTCGTTGTACAAGCTTTCATTTCTGATTTTCTTAAAATTGCAAAATCATCAATGATACTATAATATATACCATTTTTGTATCAAGGATCCATGTGGTAACTTCATTTTTGTTTTTCTCAAAACAACCTAAATGTGACATGGATTGTTCTTCCTGTGGGCTCTTCAAATGTAAGATCAGGAAACTCCTTTGGTTTGACTGTAAGGCACAGTGCACTCCATATGAGTCCTGCATTTAGTAGATTATCTCCATGAATTTAGTGAGACCGAGGGAGTTTACAAGGCTACCATGAAACAAAAGAGATGCAGCCAGGATGCACCTTGGATACTATGATCTCCGTGATACTGGGACTTCCCTTACTTTCATGGTTCTGCTTCTCACAATACTGAGTCCTCACTGCTTCAATAAAAACAATAAAGAGAAAAAATAACTAAAATCCTGTCAAGCAATAGAGCCAAAGCTGACAATTTTCTTGAAAATCGAGATTTATCTTTGTATCCAATAGGCCAATCAACCCGTGGTCATTCAGGAGGCAACATAAACAACACTGAAAAATCAACCAGAGAGAGACAATTCAGAATTAGAAAGACAATAGTTTCCTGAAATCTATATCATGACTATGCTTTGGCAAATTCACAACCTCTGGCTTTACACAATCTGGCATGCAATTTACTTTCCACAGAAGAAGAACATGCGTACACAACGCCATACCTGTTCGAGTGAGTCGATCTTGTCTTGAGCACTTCCTTTTCCAGCAGAGATGATAGCACCTGCATGGCCCATCCTCCTGCCAGGAGGGGCAGTTAGGCCAGCAATGAATGCAACAACTGGCTTGGCATGTGACCCCTGGGAAGAAAAACTTCCCCTTGAACACTTGATGTTTTCAGATACTCAGACTCTAATTAGATTCTTGTGCAATAAGTGTTTGGAAAGTCAGACTCTTGCTCCAGGGGCTAGAGAAGTTAAGGGTGGAAGACATTCTATGAGAGTTTGTTTGGGAGCTGCTTACCAATGAAGTTGAACTGCCTGACAAACAATGCATTCAATCAGGACTGCTTGAGTTGTCCCAATGGTATTCAAGTGCATCAACTTTGACCTCATCTCTGAGCATTAATGCATGCTGTCAGAGAATTCACACTGAAAATTTTTTCAAAATAAACATCAGCTTATCCAGGAGTCAGATATTCATCCAAATTTGTTTGGATTCATGAATATCAATGAGTGCTTCTTAGTCTTTCTTCCTTGTGGAGAGGAAAAAAATCCTCTTCAGCTCACCTCAACTACTCCTTCCATTTTCAAAAGCTTAAAACTTTCCTTAATGATCCATTTTGAAAAAATTATTTCCCTAAGAAGTTTGCCACAGGTGGATTGTGGCAGGAATCTTCATTCTATGTATATCAATGTCATCATCATGATGAAAATGCAGTTCAATTTAATTTTGCTTTAACCTCTTAGGAAATTTAAAGCATCTGCCACTTGGAATCCACACAGTGAACCATTCCCTAAAACCTAGACAGTTCCTTGAAAACAAGATTACTTACAGCATTATGTTTAGCCAAGTATTCTGCTGCACGTTCTTCGGCTCCACCACCAATTTCTCCAATGAGGACAATGCCTTTTGTCAGAGGATCTTTCAGGAATACTTCTAAACAATCAATGAAATTTGTGCCATGGAAGGGATCACCTCCAATCCCAACGCACAATGTCTGCCCCAATCCTACCTAGAGGACATGGAAAGAAAATAAATTAGTTCAAACCTGAACCGGTACTGAGCCATGAAAATGTCCATTAGTTGCAAAGGTAAAGTACATCTGCTGTCACAGTATTCATACCAAGAACAGGAAAAATAAAGAGAAAAATTTGGATGGAATCATTGCATTACTCTCATGGGGTTAATGGGCAACTTTCACATCACACATTCAGGTACCATAACTCAGCAGGAGTTGAAGTCAACTACCCACTCGTAGTTGGCATACACCACTTGGCACCAAGGTGCCACCTTCCTCCCTAGCATATCAGTCATGAACTTCAACAGCAGCAACATAAAGCTCACATTTTTATTCTGTCTTTGGTCCTGGCTCCCATCTTCCAATATTTTGTAGGGAGCCTGGTGATGAACTGATCATTAAAACATAAAAAACAAACCAGAATAGAGAGGACAATCTTACATTATAAACTTGAGGTCTTGTTTAGGTAGGTCAACTCCATGAGTACAGGGCATCATGGAAGTCTGGAATCAAAGGGAAAATATCTTTTCTTTTTGGGATTGGTTGCCTGAGATGAGCTGCCTGGAAGAGGAGCTCCAAGGTCATCCAGCCTGACTCTTCTGAGGACATTTGAAAGTCATTGTGTAATCTGTCAAGATATGTATTCTTGATCCTATTGGAGAGCATATAGCAGATGCTTGTGCAAACAGAACCAAAAGTGCTTTAGAGGGACAAGAAACAGTGAAAGAAGTGCCTCATTGCTTGTTCACAAAAGAACAGCAATCATATAAAAAAAAGCATTTTTGGAATGATATTGAAGTGTTTCCTTAAGATTCCAGACTCATGGGATACCCTGCATATATATAAATTCATGGGGAGGGGGGGAGAAATGCATATCTGCTGAAAACCCATCAAGACAGTTCCAGTGAAGTCCATGACAAAACAAACAATCCTCCATAGTTGGTAGAATAACAATTTTTTCCTTTTTTCTAAAGACTTCAAAAGGAATAAGAGTTTCAACATGCATGTAATTATTTGTTTACAAGTATAAGCATATATGATTAGAAAAGTTGGACCTAAACAGTTTAACTCTTAGTCAGGGGCACCAAAAGCCTACAGAGCCCATATTCCTTACTTACCAGTGTAGTCTGATGAACAGCTTCATATGTAAGGGTACCAGATCTGGATACAATACCTATGCATCCTTCTTTATGGATATGTCCTGGCATTATCCCAATCTTGCACTATAAAAAAATGACATCCATCATCTTCAACTCCAGGTATCATAACAATGAGAAGCAAAAGAAAGCCTATAAATGTGAGGAAGACAACTTTTGTGCATGTATTGTTACCTTTCCAGGAGCAATCACTCCAGGACAATTAGGGCCAATCAGACGTGACTTATGCTGCCGTAAGAGTCGGTGTTTCACTCTCACCATATCCTGCAAGAGAAACAGATCTACTGAAGTCTCTGTGAATTACAGTTTTGAGATGACTCATCATTCCTTTCAGTTTAACTTCTTCATGATCGTTTTCCAAGAGAATAAACTGACCTATTCATTGCACAACAAGACATCAACTGTCAAAATAACAGAGTCTTCTTCAATCTCAAAATTGAGGAATGCCATCAAAGAGGTTTGGAGATACTGCAAGGTCTGCCAAGCCAAGTTGAAATCACCCTCATGACATACTTCAATGGATATCTGGAGCATACCCAATGGCTTTTTTCTTTGATTTCACAGTAGTGACCAGATGATCAGCCTGCACGCTAGCCAAACCTCTCTCATAAAATTATCATAATAGATAATTGGAAATCAAGATGTATCTAACCATCATTCATTGATTAGGTCATTGAGAAATCTTATGAGTGGTAAGCTTTCATAAGCATGGCCATACTATGATTTTGTCAAAGCACTTTGGAAGTTTTTTGTTATTAGGGAATTTCTGAGGTTGCAAAGCTCAACTACAAGAAAGGGGAATACTATAAGCTACTGGAAGATCATATCACCCAACTTATAAGTGTCAACTACAACGACACCCATCCTACCTGGCTAGTAATCTCCAGGCTAACTGCAGTGTACCAACTCTCTGACAAGTCCTGAGTCAGAACATGCACAGAGTCAGGCTTTCCCATCACCAATGCCAAGATAGGCAGAATTCCAAATAGCTTACAAGTTGACAGAGTGGGTAATAGTGCACCTCAGTTTTCCTCTAACATTATGCCCTACCTTAAAACAAATATTCCAAACTTTTAATTAAAAACTAAGCCTGAAAGAAACATCAGCTTCTCTGGCTTTTCATCTCATTTGTCAAAAAGCAGAGCCCCTCCAAAAGTCTAGATCATTTCATTCTTTTGCATGTAATAGCTGAGAAATACCAATGCATAGCAGAATCTCCAGCTCAAAAAGAGCTGAAAATAAAGAGGGTGCTAATTTTGGAAAGAATTAGTTTGAAAATCCATATATTTTAATGTCTAGACTTGTAAATCTTTAGATATAAGCTCAGCAAGTGCCTTTTATTCTAGTGACTACTACCCCAGATAATATAAATCTACATTAAAATGTGAATGAATCAGCTTGTTAATAGAGCTGAGTCCACATAAGGTCTTTCTTTTTTAAGATGGGGACACATGGGAGGTACATGTGACAAGTGGCATATTATAGTACATAGAAAGGAAGAAGGTGCTTGTGCCATGTAGGCACTTCACCTAGTAACAATCCCTCAGGCAGGGATGGCCCTCCATGGTCCTAATGGAATCCTTAGGGACAGCTTAGGAGGTTGCCTATGCCCATGACTGGGCATGAGTGGGGTTTCAGTGATTTACTACACTGGAACCACCTGGATGTAGCACACAAAGTGGTGCATGTATTACTCTAACAGATACTCCCCCAAAGCCTCTGCTTTGGGGGAGTATCTGTTAGTTAGGGGGTTGCCTGTCAGCAGGTATGAGTCCACTGCTGGCAATCCCCTACCTAAGTTTTGGTTGGAAGCCCAAACAACTCAGCTACTGAACCCAGTCCCATGCAAAGTCTCATCCTCACCCCAAGGTGGATTATATACACCCTGGTCAAGACATTTGGAAGAAGGGGCTGTACCTTGAGGTGGACTCCCAACCAGATGACCTCCCTGCTCAAATCATCAGCTTTTCCTCTCACTTGGCCTGCATCAATGAGTCATTCAAATACAGGGGATGCCACTAACAGAAAAATGATATGCGAACAGAAAGAAAATGCAGCTCTATGAAATGAGGGTTAAGCAGAGGGGAGAAAAAAGTGAACAGTAGCTTGATGGATGGTTAGGATGGTAAGTTAGAATGACTGATTCATGCAAGCAGGGACAAAAATATATGTTGCTGGTAGAATAGTGGCAAACACATGAGTACAGCTAACTTGTCTATAGACATTCTGGCCCTAATGGATATAATGGGTAATGGCTGCAAATTATACAAGAACTCCAAACATGATGTAAAGTAGGCTTAACCCTCCAGGCAGTTTTCACACATACCATTGAAATTGGGCCTGTGGAAATGACTTCCCAAAGAAATATACTTTTCTGAAAGGTTTTCAATTAAGTCTTTATGAGGGGCACTCACCTGCTGTGGGATTCCCTCAGTGATACAGACAATCAAAGGAATTTCTACATCAATAGCCTCAATGATGGCAGCAGCAGCAGCAGGAGGGGGTACATATATCACAGAGGCAGTTGGATGTAGGGCTTCCTTTGCCTGGAAAACAATAAAACAAAACTTAGGGGCATATGCTAACAATTTCATAAACACAGTAACAATTAGCTTTTGTCTCTTATTTTCCCCAGATCTCTTATCCATTAGAAGAATATGTATGAAAAATAGTTTTTAGCATATGATTGTTGATAGTCAAACAAAGCTAGGAAATCTTTGGTCAAGGGTCCCTCTTGGGCCAGCTATAATTATCTATCCTAAAGCTAAGGAGTATAATAAAAAAGAAAAACTCATTAGTAAAAACAAGGAACCTAAACCATGTCAATAGGAAGATCTCTGAATATCCCTACAGATAAACAAAAATCAGCATCTATTAATATGTGTATAACATATTACAAAGATATTTAAATGATCTTGCACATTTTTAGACTGACTTCATCCTCTTTAAAATTCATCCAATTGAGTTTACACAGGAAAAGTCTGCATAATAGTACCAAGTCCACACATATCAATCCAAACAGAATGTAAAGTATCAGCATCAATACCTCACGAACAGAGTTGAATACTGGTAGACCCAGGTGTTGCTTGCCTCCTTTACCAGGAGAGACTCCACCAACCATATGTGTTCCATACTCAATTGCCTGCAAACTGTGGAATGTACCCTGCTTGCCAGTGAAGCCTTGACAAATCACTTTCGTCCCTTCATTGATCAAGAGACTCCCTCGAGTTGCTGAGTAGCATGTGCGAACAAAGGATCGTGGTAGAGCTAAGAAGAACAGCAGCAATGTATAATCAGACAAGAAGCAGAAACACACTAATAAGTGAGCAGGGTATATATTGAGAAGTGGGCAATTAAGGGAGAGCAATCCCACAACATTCTTGACCTTTTGACAACCCTATGAGTCAAAGGGGGAATACAGAGTGCTCATATATGAGGACCGATCGAAAAGTTCATAGCCTGAGGCAATTTCAGTTGCAATTCATCATTATTAATCACCTCATGAGAAGGCTGATGTCTTTGATGGTGACTGGCAAATTTTCACCTTATTCATCGATTAAATGTAGCTTCAATGAATTTTTTCCATGAGCTACCAAAGGGTCTGCAGAAAGGGTATTAAAATTGAGAAGAATGTTGTGATGAACATTTTGATCACCAAGGGTTAGATGACAAACCCATGAAGCTTGTCAAAAGTCCAAACCTGGAGCAACGAATCAGAACACTTGGTTGCATGCTCTCTTTTAACTTTACAGTATAGTTGTGCATATCCATAAAGCAATACAAACAGGTGAGCCTTGTCATTCTCCAGGCTCACGGGTTGGGGTGGATGCATCCTCACTATGTTCTTTACATAGGAACAATGTGTATTTAAGAATAACCTCTTTGTTCCTCTGATGTAAGACTTATATCTAACTTCAAATCATGCACATTGCTTGAATGTCTTGCACCATTGACTTAATAACCAAGGAAACTGGATTACATAGGAGATGACTGGTGGAGGAAGTCAGCTGCTTTTTATGAGATGTGAGTGAATCGGGTCAGAACCTTTGCAAAGTGCGAAGTCAATTGGGGCCTTTCATATATATTTATACAAACCGACATCGTTAGGCAATGATCAAGTTGGGCAAGCTTCCATGCGCCAAAGACTTACCACTTCTGTGGATCAGGAAACCTGGCAAGAACCGAGCTCCCGTGCACGCCGCCATATTTGCTACCTGAGTGCCTCCACCATCGTCTACAATGGCGTCGCCCTTGCCGGTTATTGCTAGGTCATGTGATCTTGTTGGTGCTCGATGAAGTGAATCTGGATTGGAGTCGCATACTTTTAAATTCATTTTGTAATTTTTTAAATTCACTCCCTACAGTTTAAGATTACATATTGGTTTAGCAAAAAATTAGCGTTTCAGGTAAGCCTCTCTTAGACAAACCCATTGAAAACATAAGCCAATTTATTGATTAAACACTAACGTTAACGTCTAAACCGACCTCCATACATAGTTGTGAAGTTGAACTTTCCCAGGGACTTTCTAAAATACCAAAAATGCTGATGAAAGGCTAGACACACAATCTTAGCAGCATCCCCAGCTCGTAATTGGGTTTAGGGTCAGAAAATAGCTTAGTGAAGATAGGAAGATTGAACTATTCAAGATTATGAATAGGCCTAGGCAAACACAAGGAAATCATCTGAATTGTCTTTGATATACCGATAATATAAAGAGGTTGAAAGGATATCATAAAATAGAAAGACAGAAAAATAAATAAAGAGAAAACTTATACAAAGAAGGAAAGCATGCCTTTTCAGAGTTCTGGGAGCCACAAGCCTAAACTAAAATAGGCTTACCATTTCTGTTTTTCATTCAATCAAAATGAGGCAGCAATGCAGAATGATTGGATTTTTATGCAGTATCTTAGCCGTTTCTTTCCTAAAGGATTAGATGTTCCAATGAATGCACATTTGGACAATTTTTCACCCTGCATGCTAAAGTTACATTCAATGGGTCAGTGGAGACAATTGTTAAAAGGGTTCATACTAGGGTTCGCTGATTCATATTGTGATGTGAAAGAAAAAATTGAGTTAAAATTTGAGAAGTTAATTGGTAGTCACATCCTAATGCCAAGTTGATCTCATATTGTGTTTTATTTTTTTTTACTTGCTTTTAGTAAATATGACTATTCTCATTAATAGGACCAGCAATTATATTGTAGTAACATAATAAATATGACTTCACACTTCTGAAATCTCTCAAGTTAACCACCTGAATAGTATCAAAAAGCACTTAAGAAAACATAAGCTTTGCCAACTCAGTTAATTGTCATTTGATGGGAAGTGAATTTTGCAACAAAGTTTAAGTGCATATTTGAAGGAAGCAGAAGTGAGTAGTTGCTCAGAATGCTGAGGTAATATACATCCATCAGGATGTAATTGCTGTCAGGAAATATCCTTGGTCTGCAAGATGTTATGCCTATGAATCCATTTTGTATTCACTGCATGCTTAAGCCTAATGTTTTGCAGGCTAAATTTATGCTCATAACTGCTGTCCCTAATGTTTGGTGGTTGGCTCCATATAGGTTTACCAGTACTGGCAGTTTCCTTAATTCACAGCATTCAAACATCCAAGAAGCAGTTAGTCAAGGACATCTGCCATGTCTAGATTCCGTGATATCAATGCTGCTCCACCCATTGAAGTGTTTGCCCTCACCAAGGCTTACACTGACGATTCATTTCCGAAGAAAGTGAATCTTGGTGTTGGTGGTAAGTCAATTCTACAAATACCTATCAAAAAGTTATTGGGCTGAACTTTTTTTTTGCCAATCACTGAGGGAAATCACACCAACTTGTGGTCTTCTTCAAAGTAGTCCCTTTTGGCAGTCACACTGTACCTCCAGTGGTCCTACACCCACAAGAACAAGGTTACATGCTGTTTTCTGCAACCTTCTTTGGTGCTGCTATCATGACTGCTTGCATCTCTTTGAAATCATCAAAAAAGCTACCCTCCAGATGAAAGTTTTAGTGCAGGCAGAAAGAGAATGGGATCACACAGGCCTTTAACTGATCATTTGACAATTTCCTAGAAGGATTTATACAAAGTAAATAAAATTAGGCAAGTAATCTGGAGAGCATCACTCTTAAATTCAGATTGAAAAATAAATAGATTAAGAAGTCAAAAATGAAGGATGGAAGAAAAAAGATAAAGAAACAAGGCAAGAAAGGTTGTTGTGCCTGAATATGCTGGATCTGCTAGCATAGAATCAGGAAAATGGAGAATTGTACTATAAGAAATTCACTTGGAAAAAGCCTTAATCAAGGTGCAGGTCTTAGTAAGGGCACAAAAACCAGAGATGGGGAACAATACTCCATTTGGTGATAAATAAGCCTACTAAATAGTTCTAGGAGGTAACAAACTAACTAGTAATAATGTTTTGAATGCTTCTTAAATAGAAATGAGTTATTTTCTGTCTGCCAAACTTGCTATTTCATTGTCGTCAATAGAGACAGTTTTACTGTTCAGTTTAATGCCAATTGCAATTGCTATCATTAAAGCATTATTGAGATTCCACAATATTGTGGCAGATGCCATTAGAAACTGAGAGTTGTGTATGATAACACATGGTGCAAAAGAAGGCCAACATCAACTTGACATTTTCCTCAACTAGAGGAACATTTCAAAATATATCCTTGAACCCACCATCAGATTAGCTTCCATTTTTTAAGGAGGCCATCTTTGTGATATACCTTCATGAGAAAGAGTTCTAAAGCTTATAGGTGGAATTATGAGAAGCCAAGTATTGTCACTCGAGGAAATGACTTCAAAGTTCCAGGCAATGATGTGAGAGGCCCAGATTCAATATTATAACCAATAGCAAGCTGTATTCTCCTGGACCAACAATTCACCTGGCTTCCATTGCTTCTTAATGGTTCTCACTTGGACTTACATATGGGCCACTCTATGCTGCATGGAATGGGAGGTAGGAGTTTGGTGCTCCTCAATAGCACCTGCTTCGTGAGTTTGATGTCTGGTTATGAAGAGTTTAGAAACAATAGAATTGAAGTTGCCATTGCATTCCCTGGGCCGCTGAAAACAAGATACAGCGTGATAGATAGGACAGCAAGGTGTGGCAGTGCTGTTGAGGAATGTATGATGAGGATCAGCCTTCCTCAATTATGTGTTCAACTGCTTGTGGATTTTTCTTTGTCTATGCAGTGCCCTGCATAGACAGGGTTCCAGAGTAATTGGGACAAAAGTGGTAAAAAATTGATTTACAAAACTGTTATCCAACTTATATTTCCTGCTTTGTATAGGTACTAAACTTGACCTAATAAGCTCCATTAAACATTCATCACCAGAAGTGGTATGGTTTTTCATTACTACTGCTAGTGATTTCGCACAATGTGAACTTTTTTAGCATTCTTTTTTTTTTTCCTTCAAGGGAAATTATTTTCATGGATTTCCTTCTGCAGTCGTGCAGTCATTCCTCAATAGATTGAACTTGAAATTTTGCTCATTAGCAGTACTGCCAATTTTTGCTACATGTATTCTCAATGGTTTGTTCCTCCAGCATATAGATCTGATGAGGGGAAGCCATGGATTCTCCCAGTAGTGAAGAAAGTTGAAGAAATGATTGCTCAGCATATAAAGGAGGAGAAACTAAATCATGAGTATCTTCCTGTCCTGGGGCTTGATGCTGCTTCATCTGCTGCCACAAGGATGCTCTTAGGAAGTGAATCTCCTGTTCTAAAAGAAGGAAGGGTGAGTCAGCAACTTGTTTTTCTGCAGCAAGGGTATCACCTTTTTCTTTGCCACATGGCTATCCAGTATTTTTTTTAGTACTTAATGTCCATGTTTTCTCACACACTAGTACACATTTTATGTAGAAAATGTCACTTGAATACCAATGAATGAATCAAATTTTTGTCCATTTCAGACATTGAGCATGAGTGGAGTGGAATTTTCAAATATGGTGACATTGTATGATAAAAGATAAATTCCTGGATTGCCATTCATAAAAGTCAATTAGGAAAGCACAAGCAAAAAATTTCTTTCAGTTGCTTTGCTTTTAAAGAAAACCAGTAATACCCAGAGCACAATTAAAATTTGACAATTATTCTTTTGTCAAGACATCCAGCCATAATGAACATGTTATTACTTGGTGTTTTAGAAACCACACAATGATTGAAACTGGAAGCACTTACAATCCTTCTAAAGTCTATTAAAACTAGCTGTACTGACATGTTTACATTTCTGTGTGTCTTGTCAACTTTTTTGCAATTCACCATTTTAAAAAGTGTGGCTGTTACAGAATCAAAATGCTTTTCCTGCCCATCTAAGTTTCATTATTTTCATCATATAACCAGTCTTTCTAAACTCAAACATGTCTGGTTTGATTTTGGCCTCCCAGGATGTTGCAGATAAAATTCATCAGCCACTTTCCTGTTGGTTTTCAGCTTTCACCTACATGAAAGTAGTATTTCAACATACTCATCTTTCATCAGAGACATGACTGCTTACAATCTGCAAGGGAGCTCCACGGATACTCTGTAAGGAGTAGAATGGATGATGTAGGATTCAGATGCTACTCTCTTCCAGGGTTTTGTTGGTAGTACAAGAAGGCATACAAGTGTGATGAGTCTAATAGTTGATTGATAGGCCTAGAAATAATATCATGGTTGTCTAAATGGATGTCTAATTAGACAGCTCAGCAATAAAAAATAACTTGCATCTGGGAGCTTAAACACTTCATTCTCTTCTTGACCTATGAGGTATGAAATACTATATTTCTATCAATTCCGGAAACATTTAAAGTACAAGTAAGCAAAGGTGGGAAACAAGGTAAGGTAGTATAAGTATTGCTAGTGCTCAGTTGAAGTTGGCTGCTATCAGGGAAAAGTAACATTATTCCATTTCATTATTATTCCATAATGAAGAATTAGATGAATAGGGCTTGATGTACATTACTTCCTTTCAGCCCAAGTTGCTTTACCATGGTATATCCAGTGTGCACTATCCTCACCAACTGTCATAGCTTGGAGAGCTGCATGGCTGCTGTCTGGAAAGTGCAGGGTTTGCTCTGGATATTTCAACAAAACTTTGAAAATTGAAACCATACAACAAATAGGCAAATTTTTGCTTGTTTGTACTTGTGTTCTGAAACTTCACTAATATATTTGGAAGGAAGTCAGTTGCTTCATTTGCTAAGTTTTTTTTGTATAGGAAATATTCCAAGTAGGGGTGCCATGAGTCAGCTTTTCCAGATAAGCTTGTTGTTTTTATTTGAATCTCCTCTCATTGCTAGATATGTTGTACCTTTTCTCTACATCTTTTACCATTCTTTTGTTCCCACAGACAATTCTATTCAGGTGAAGAAAAAAAAGTTAACCCAAACATCTTCAGTTTTTGCAATCCTCTGCTTGCTCGTATTCCACTACATTCTCATTACTGAACACAATATTTTGCTTGAATAGCACATTTACCCAGATTGAATGATAGTCCTATGGATCAGCTTAGCAAAATAACAAAATGATGAAAAAAATTAAGCAGAATGAAATATATAACATGTCTAGAAAAAAACTTCCATTATCCAGTGTATGTGTGTAACCCAAAAGTATTTTTTTTTGCAACATCCAGTACTTTACTCACTAGAAGGTGATTGTTTTCCACATGTTGATGAGATTCTCCTGATTTTGACTTCAGGCAATTGGAATACAGTGCTTGAGTGGAACAGGAGCATTGAGGGTAGGGGCCGAGTTCCTGGCAAGAATCTTGAACTGCAAAACCTTCTACTACTCTATTCCAACTTGGGGTAAGTAAAGAATGGCTTGTGTATGCTTTCCAGATATTTCTGAGGACATCTCTGGAATGGATACATAATGTAAGAAGTTAACTGAGCATCTGCATTCATACCCTAACTAGGAAATGATCAAAGTCTGCTAATCTCTCTTGATTGTGGGCTCAGTAGCTATCAATGATTCAATACCATAATTTCTCTATGGTAGCATCATAATCAGAGGAGGTTCTTATAAATAGTCAATTTATGCCATTGAGATGCTAATCATTTCCATGACCACTTCTGGCATCTGGAAACACGTTCTAATTCATATAAAAGCAAAAGTATTTAATGTTTTCCTTCATATCTTCTGGAGATAAACAGGTTATGGTTGCTTTCAGCTTCAAAAGTTATGTACTTTTTGAATGGAAAAAATTGGGAAATTCTCATTTGCCCATGATGCTCATCAGCTGTAAGTTGAGCACATAAAGGCTTGTCATAGGATATATGATAATGTTAATGATCTCATCTCCACCCATCATAATACATATGAAAGAAGTTTCATGCTCTACCATTTACCAGTAAACTATTCACTATCATAATTTACCCATCAATGAGACTTTGGAATGATGAATAGAGAGCTATGAGGTATAGTATTGACTGTTTAAATACAGCATCATTGTATTTAGGCAGAACCTCTTACCTTGAACCACTGGTCAATCAAGATCAAGCTGTATGTTAAAAATGTATAATCTTGTTGAAGTCCAGTAATTTTATTTTATTTGGGTTATTTTATACACATTGACTGCCAAGCCCTTCTAAGGAAAGTGCTTCCACCAGGCCAGAGGTATTGTTGTAGCATCTTGTGGACTTGTAACTTTTGACATTTTAATACCCTATGATACTGTTTGAGAAAAAATGTTAATGACCAAAATAGGATGTCAACCCTGATGGGTTGACATTGTCCAACTGCAATATATTTCAGCTGTAGCCATGTAAGCCACCAATAACTGATTTGGGTCTGAACCCACTCATTTAATCTCTAATATCAGTTGAATAAAAGTGTCCAGTCAAATTCTTGACCAAGGGAACATGACACATCCATTGTTTATTTCTTTCTTGGAAGTGGTGTCTTCAAAAATTGATGACTGATAGAACTCCATTTGCATCACCTTATCTTGGTGATTCTGATAGTGTAAGGATTGACAGGGATCGTGATATGGAAGTAGATGAGGACAATCAACAAATTGTTGACAGTTGAGAAGCAAATGATCATGGTTTGACTGAAGATTCAGGAACAAGCACCATCTGATATATATACCAAGGTTGCCAAAGTTTTTGTCTTCACAGACACCTATGGCATGGGTGGCTCATGATATCAGTGGTAGTGTATTCTTAATGGGTTTAGGCTCAGGCCTACCCTGCCTCCATCAACGATCCACTACTGCTGAGAATCACAAACCACCACTGACCTATGGGTTGCTTGTTGATTGTGATTGACACATATTCAGTCTTCTTGAAGCTCATGATCTTGTCAATGATGAAATCTTAAATCTCATCATAAGAGATTCCAAGAGCTATGCACAGAAAATCCTTATATACAACATTGGTACTCTATAATTGTTTGAAAAGCTAAAGCTGGACTGATAGTGGCTGGTATCATCTTGGGAGGTTCTCAAGCCTGCCAATTTGAATGGGTCTTGTGGTGATGCCCTTAAACACTCGATCATCAAATCCCCTGTACCAGAATTATCTTGCAATGCAAGTTATGTCCTGGAACCAGTTTGAACTACTCCTTGGCATGGTGCATCTATGTGACAAAAGTAAGAAGATTGAAGAAGGTGATTGCATTATCAAGTTTCAACTCCTACTTGATGCTCTGGAGAATAACTACCAAGATGTGTTGAAAACTGGACAGGAGATCGTCATTAATGAATCAATGGTCCTATGACATGGCAGATTGACATTTCGTCTGTATATGCCATCAAAATGTCAAAAGTATGGCATAAATGCCTTAAACTTTTGCAGGGATGATGGATTCACTTGGAGAATCACCTGTTGAGGAAAGCAAGGCTGATATAAGGTTTATGATATATGATATGGCTTGTCCCACAGAATCATGAGAGAACTGACAGAACATCAAGGTTTCTATCACTCCCACACATCAGCTCTGCTGAAACATGTTTTGAAGGAAAGAAATGGGCCAAAATTGGCAAAAAGAAGTAAGTTGTGCTATTCACATCTGAAGGAAGAATTGGAACAGGTACAAGCCAAGAAGATGAAGTGCATTGTGACATAATGTGTTGCTTGTTTGGAACAATGTTGGGTGGATTGTTCTGGATGCATGGAATGCTTTTGCACACCACCATTGTGATCAATTAAGTTCATTTGCCAAAAAAAAAGTATATCAATGCTCCATAGAGATGAATATCATGTCATATATTATTCACACTAGGCCAAGCCATCAAATTGCTAAGCAAAATGCATGCATACATCAGCCCAAACAGGTCAGAATAGCTTGGAGGTGAGCATCAGCCACCCGTAGCTGATCGGCCTGGGACAAACTTCATAGTATCAGCCATGGGTGACTGACATGGCAGTCAATGTGTTAAGGCTTCTGTCATTACAAATGGCCTGCCTTATGCTGTTCTCCCTGTATAATGACCATCTACATAGTGTTCTTAATTTTGATCCTAGTAAACATTCTCATGGAGACACTTACTGTCTGTGAGTTCAATGATATAACATCCAAGGATCTCCCATTCTTTCATGGCCATCATCATCAAGTAGGACTACAACTAAGTAACTAAGTGTACAAGTAGGTAGTGAATGATACAATGAATGGTAGGTACAATGATGGAAGCGAATTTGTTTCGCTAAGGAACTTTACCTCCTTCACAAAAAATTGGCAGGTTGTATTTGGGTTAAGTAGTGAACAATTCCCATTCAGGGATGCCACACAAGCCATTTTCTTTATCTTGCATCACTTGTATACCTTCCAAAACAGCAGTAGTAAATATAATTTTTCTCTATAACTTTCTACAATCTGTATTGGATCATTAATGCTGAGTTGATACATTGTCAGTTAAAGTTGCAGTAGAAAACTGGGAAAGCCCTACCTCTCTGTTGAAATGAATTCAGTGAACTAGGAATTCTATCACCCTATCTTTGTTGCTGTCAGTGATATCATTGTGAGATTGTTTGTATTACACATTTTGCAGAGAACCATAGATTGGTATTTGTGAATGCTGGCTTCAGTGAAGTTAAGGAGTACCGCTATTGGGATGCTGCAAAGCGTTGTGTCGACATTGAGGGAATGTTGGAGGACTTGCGATCAGCACAAGAAAATTCAGTCATCATTCTGCATTCTTGTGCCCACAATCCTACTGGGAGTGACCCCACAGAAGAGCAATGGAAACAAATAGCTGCTGTCATGAAGGTGGGTATTGATGAGATAGTGTTGTGGGGGCATGCCCATCTTGTCCCAAAAATGACTGTATTGCATGACATCCCTGCTCATCCAAATGTTTGCTCTTAAGATTTTGATGACACCCATCAATGCATTCTGGCATTTTCATCTGTTTTCAGGCAGAATAACTTGCTTCTGGAATTTTAAAAACCATGATACATTTTATAAGCTATGCTTTGCAATTTGGTTGGAAAACTCAAGTGGTTTTGATTGGCTTCTTGTCTTTGCATATGCTTCAGCTCGAATAAGTGGCTTTTGCATGTGACCTTGACAGCATTAGACCTTGCAACTGAGAAAGAGGGACCTCTGCACAACAATGGTAGCATGGTGTACTGCTAACATTGCACAATGTAAGTTCATATGGGACTCTTCTTGATCTGGTCACCATGGACAGCAATGCAATTTTGCCAGCACTTTACCACCTGGGACATGCCCTGATCATAGAGCTGCTTTGGTGTGTTTGGAACCCATGCAGTTTCAGCTGCAACACTTCATCATTTTAAGATATGGAATTATTCCTATAGACCACATTAACCTGCATTTTTTATTTTGCCTGACAGCACTACTTGTTGCTAGAACTGCTGCAGAACAGGCACATTGTCACCATTACTGCACTGTACCACACTGCTTTAATGCACGGAGGTCTGGGGGTCAGCTAAGCAAATTGTGTGCATGAGTGTGTATTTTCTCTTTGTCCCCTCTCCCATTCACCTATCAAGCATTAAAGGATTATTGCAGGGAGGGTAAAGGCATCACCACAGCTTCACCAGTAGTACATTGCAGGGATCCCATTCACCTTGAAGATGCCACTCTTTTTTAAAGAACCAATGAAAAGAGGGGAAGCAAATGGCATATTGACTATTTGGATGTCTCCAATCAAAGAACATAAAAGAACATGAGCATGAGGACAGAAGTTATTATTAGGCATAGGAAAAGTACACAAAAGTCAAACTATTTACATTTATGTGCTGCAGCCATGGCACTGCCCTGGCATAGAGTTCCATCCAACATTTCATTTGGACTCATTCAGATTGGCCTGTACTGCTTCATAGTTAAATTTGATGTGAATGAACCTTAAATCTGGACACCCACCAAATGCACTGATTTGCATATAGTGAGTAATGAGGAATGCTCCTGTGCATGGAGTTTTTTGAATGGCCTCTGTGGGTTCCTATAATAAATTGAACCAGCAGGTATATGTATTTCTTTTAGATTTCTCCAACCAGTTTGCTCATGGAGAACTGAAGCATGTCAAGTTTCTTCCTCTCCTCGCTAATCTCCATGGGTAAAGTGCAGTTTCATTACAGCACCTGTACAAGGGCTCTCTTCCGTAGCATTCATGAATGCTAGTAATTGCCTCTAGCTTGAATTGACTTCATCAGATATCATCCTGCAATTAAGTGGTAATTGTGAAATTTTTTTCATGGAGTCCCATGGCATCTTTTCTGCCTGTAGTGCTGGGATGACATTGTCATTTCACCATATTCCTGTCATTGCACAAACAGAAGTAATCTTTGTACACTGGGAATGGCAGTGCATTATGTATATTCTGGTATACTTATTTATGAGGGGTCAGGTTGCAGGTCATTCTCATCAGAGTATCTTCATAAGTGAATGATGATGACTCTATGAAGTGGTAACAAAGTAGTTTTACTGTGACTGGGTGGCTTTTTTTCTAATTGAGGAATATATAGTCATTGCTGCATCAATTTATGAAATTGCTTATATTTGGTTCAGTAAACTAGAATCTGGATGAAAGAACTTTTTTAGTTGGGTATTTTCCCCCTTCTTCACATTTTCCTTTTGCATGTGAACGATTTTTTTTTTAAATCCAAACCAAATTAAGTTTTTATAAATTGTTGGATGAAATAGGGTGAAGTTGGTTGAAATTGAAAATTCCAATAGGCTAGCTATTAAGCAACTATGAAAAAAGTTTTTCAGAGTAAATTAAATTTGGACCATGTATAACATGATCCAAATTGTTATACAATATTTGAGCCTTATAATTTACAACATAATTGTTATACCTTATAAGGCTATAAAAGCACTACTTGAACCTTGAATCTTCATGGGTGATGTAAGCAAAGGGCCAGCTGCAACAAAAACTCAAAATTGCCATCATTTCTCTTGTGGGGAGAAATGAGATTACTGATCTCTAAACTGTTTGCTGCTATAATATTCAGGAACTTCCAGGTGTAAGATAGTATTTGTGTTCCCTTAGTTTCATGCAATTTCTCAATTTCTGCACTGGAATAATAATAATAACCTCTGTTTTGTCTATTTTTTTTAAGTGTGTTACAATTAAAAAATATCAACTGAGCATCCAGGGCAAGTTGAAGCCAATCTTGTACCATTTGCACCTATCCACACATTTGTAACTGGGCTAGAATTGTGGTTCTCAATCCTGAAATATAGGTAACAACTTGATTAACTTCATGATTAAGGGTCATACACTTCTACAAGCATCTCACAGAGACAATGCTTGAACATTTTGACCATGAGTGTAATATTGAGCATTGTTGTGAATGGTGATATCTGAAATACCTGTTGATACATGGGTCCAATTTTATACCATGAGCTTCTTGAATGAGAATGTGGTTCTTAGCTTCAGATTTGGGTAGGGTTTCAGCAAAACTATGCAGTATGCTGATGCACTTGTTCATTGCCCTTAGATGAATGGAGGAATTTTTTGTCACCACTTTTCTTCTGTTTTTCTGAAACATAGGAAAAGAAGTTGTTCCCATTCTTCGACTGTGCCTACCAAGGATTTGCTTCAGGTGACTTGGACAAAGATGCCTGGGCTGTCAGGTACTTTGCTTCCGAGGGCTTTGAAATGATATGTGCACAATCTTTTGCCAAGAATTTTGGACTATATAGTAAGTTCATTATTATTTGCATTCTTTGCACCCCTCATTTGTGCTATGCTGCACATGAAGAGCTCAAACACAGTGTTCCACCTGCAGAAAATATAATGTAACCACAAAAGTTTTTGCCGTTTATGTGTCATATTACATTATCATTATTAAGTTAAAAGATACTAATGGTAGTAGGTGTAACTGCCTTCTTAAAGCAACCCATAGCTTAAACATTTGTTATATCTTATTTGCATGTTAATATCTAATTTAGTAAAGCCAATAAAATATTTAAATGGAGTCGTCGTCGAAGCTCATCAGATGTTGTTTACTCTATGAGTTTAAACTTGGTAACACTGCTGCAGAAGCCACTAGAAGAATATGTTTAGCATTTGGAGAGGATGCTGTAAAGGAATGGACAGCAAGAAATTGGTTCCAAAAATTCAGAATCGGGGATGAATCGCTTGAAGATACACTACGTAGCGACTGTCCTGTGAACATCGACAATGAAGCCTTGAGATCTGCCATTGAAGAGGATAGCAGTCGAACATGCCAGGCTTTCTTCTCTTCCAAAAACAGGGACTTCTATAAGCTTGTTTCAAGATGGGAAAAGGTGATTGTATCAAATGGAAACTATTTCGCTGAATAAAATTGGTTTTTAATACGAATTTTGATCTTTTTTAACGAATATTAAAAACGGCAAAAACTTTTGTGGTTACCTGATAGATGGAACCATATGTCATAACCAAATTGTGCAAGATGCAGTTAAAAATGAGTCAGAATTGCAGTGTGCTTAAGAAAGGAAGTGCATTTCATGTGCAATTTCATGGCATTTTGATAGTCTTTTTACTCATGACTCTTGTTTTCTCTAAAGGGCTAAGTTGAGCCATGTACATCTTTCATGGTGGGCCTAATTAAAGTAATGATTTTAAAGAAAGGTATTCATGTGTTGCATGGTTTTGCTTCTAACCCTCTAATTTGTTAATGTTAATGGGCTGTTACTAACATAAATTTGTCAAAGCAAGAATCACACCTTTTAAGATGGTTGGTATGCAGGTTTGTGATTGAGTTTTCTGTAGACCTAGTGGAGGAGGAATGTTCAGAAATATTCAGAAACATAGGTTACTCCTCTGCATGAGACTAACTTTGGAGGAAATATATTATGTTGAGCTATGGAATTCTAAAAACTGCCAACACAGGGCTAAACAAAAAGTTACATTATTCTTTCAGCTGCGAACTTCATGGAGGCCTCATGGAGAGGGTAAATTTTCCTGAATGTTCTTGGATGTGAATTCATGTTCCCATTCACCTCCACACTTCATGCTATATATATTGATATATATGTTGTGTGACATGCATGGCTTTGAAGGCATGGTTTTTTGAAGAACATATTTGGCATTTGTGGTTTTTTTAAGTTTTATATTCATGAGCATTCTTTCTGTGCCCAGATGAAAGAATTGGGAACCTGACAGTGGTCACAGCGAACAGTGCAGTCCTACCCAATCTTCGATCACAAATAACTCTTATCATTCGAGGAATGTATTCCAACCCGCCCCATCATGGTGGACGCATTGTGGCCATGGTCCTGAATGATGCTCAGCTTTTTGAGGAATGGTAAGTGAATTAAATGTTTGGATTGCCACTCATGATCATTTAGATCTAGGTCTACATTTAAAATAACTTGTACTTTCTTTTATATACAGAGTATTTTTTTCATTCATTTGTAAACACCTCTTCCATTATTCACTATGTGATTCTACTCTCAAAGTTATGTAGAGTGACACCAGATATGCCATGATGACCTAAAGAAAAGAATTAGGGAAGTTATCACTACCATTGACAGGGACAAATTGCAGGCAAAAAAGAACAATGCTTCAGTTCAATGCAAAGAGAGTGCATCAATCAGAATGGATAGCATTTGAAAAATGTTATTTACATAACAAAAAGCAATGCTTGGTGAATTCTGAATGTTGAAGCATTTTTTTCCAAAGCTTCAATTGAATTATTTTCAAATTCATGTTGAATGCATTAGCAATTCCTGAGAAATTAAAAAAAAAAAAACAAATGTGTCGGTGATCCATGGGACACCCTGTATATCACAATTATACTTCTTTAGCATGTGTGAGTATGTTAATTTTTTGGAGTAGTTGTTGAGACCCCATTCAAAGTGAAGTTAAGGGTGAAAGTGCCATTTCACAATATCCTTGTTGTTTATTTTGCAGAAATAATGTCTGTCTCTCTACCTCTGACCTTGCTTATCTTGAATAATTGAGCATGAGATTACCGCATCTTAAATGCTGCTTTTGCTTAGGAAAACTTGTATCAAGACTATGTCTGGTCGAATCATTGAGATGAGGAAAGCCCTTCGAAGCCAATTGGAGAAGCTTGGAACTCCTGGGAAGTGGGATCACATCACTCAACAGATTGGAATGTTCTCCTTCACTGGCCTTTCTCGTAAGTCTGTCCTAACAAGTTGGAGAGGATTGATAGTGCTTGCATATCCTGGATTACGTACTACAGGGTGTCTCACATAGATGTACCCCCCTAACCTAAGTAAGTATAATCATCCAAGGCACATCTAATTCAGGATTCCTATTGTTTATGTTTTATTAAATAGATCCATTAATTTTTTTACTGCAAACCAGCAATTACATTTTAGAAAGCTTATGATTTTGGAGTTAGTTTTCTTTCTCTATCATGGATCATTTATAAAAATTAAAAGAAAATAAAAATTTGTGGAAAAGATTAGAATAGGAACTCCTGTTCCTTTGACTACCTGCTCTTATTCAATTTCTCTTCCATAAATTATTCTGGTCTTTTAAATTTTCTTGCCGATCTATATTCAAGATATTAAACTCACCTCAGAATCACAAGCTTTGCAAAATGTAAATGCACTTATACAATCAATAAATTGATTATTTGAACAAATAAATGTGGCATTCCAGCTGCATGGATGTTCTTGACATTGAGTCATCTGAGGATACTATCATACAATCAGATCCCATCCAACCAATCTTCAGCTTCAGTTTATTAATACTACACAAATACTGGATCAGAATATACATTTATTATCAAATCTAAAGTAGAGCAGAAAATATTTTAATCTTCCATAAGTAATTATATTGTAGAATATACATAGGATCAGTATGCCACTGGCACAAGAGAGATTAGAAATTCCTCCTGATACTATGGTGCTTCATCAGAATGAATTCAATTCTGAAAATGCTGAAATACATGTTTCTCAGAAAATTATATTCTACTTTCACCCCATGAAATGGAGAAGTAACAGAGGTAATTATTTTCAATAAGTTCAGTCACTTGTAAAATAATATCCTTTTTGTTTTATGGCTTCAGTATGGAAGATGTATTTTCTCCATTTTCCATTTCCAGTTATCTTCTGGGAAAGGGATACATCTTGTTGAAAGTCTGTTATTATCTGTCATTTTAGGTTGTGGAATTCCAATGGGTAGATGGTTACTTATTAGACCTTGGTAAAAATTGTTGAGGCTTATTGTAACTAAATCTAAAATCAGTTTGTTATAGCCTCCCCAAACTCTTACACAATGAAGACTTCCAAACTTTTAGACAATCAGGTGCTCCCACCACAATAACATATATTTTTTGTTGAGGAAAGCTCATAATCCTCATTCATGTGAAAGAAGTCACCAGGCCCAATAAATTGAGACCCCTATTGGGAATGAGTGCTGCCTCAATGATGTGACATAACAGGGAGAATGGAACCTTCCTTTACAGCCATACAAGTTGATCATCTTGTGAAAGTCCACCACATCTACTTGCTGCAGAGTGGCCGGATCAACATCTGCGGACTGACCACAAAGAACGTCAGCTATGTTGCTGAAGCAATCCATGATGCCATCACTAAGTTCCCACAGTGAAACAAGGTGGTACACCTGTTACAGCAAGATTTACCCGATAGGGCAAATGGCAATAGGTAGCCTCTTAGTATGGTCCTTTTTTTTGTTAATGCTTTTCATCTTGACTAGTATGCAAGAGAACTTAAACCTAATATTGCAATATCTTGAATGAGTGACTTTTTGGTGATCATAAATCTGTCATATATTTATCCCATTTAAATTTTCTTCACTTATGTTGAATTATATAGGATTGTTTTTAGGTAGAGTAATCTTTAGAGGTGAAGAAAAACTATACAATCAAAATGTTTTTTCAATGTTGTTTCATGTCCATGTCTCAGATGTGGGCATGAAACAACATTGTTTTGCTGCTCTGAATGCCATCATTTTGTAGTGATGTATGCCTGTGATGTGGTGAATAAGAATGGGTTTGAAAACAATGCTGTGCAAGGTATAGAATAGACATATGGGCAACAATATCCATTCCCATTTTGGAAAAAATTCATTCTTGTTTACATTGAAACTGGATTTTCATGTTTTGACTGCATCAGCCATGCCATCATCAAAAGGACATTCATGGGGGGGGGAACATTAAAAGATAATGCACACTGCATTTGCAAACAATTGACAATGACTGGCCATGTCTGTTAAAAAGGGATGGGAATGTTCCACATTCAAATCAGAATATATGCAGGATTGTAAGCTTTAAATTGCAATAACTGAGGTATGGCTGGACTGAATCTCATCTTTTGCATGGTAATACCTAACATGATAGGGTTTTATTTATAGAGGGCAATGGATCCACATCCACAGGTGTGAAAGGTTGTCCTTGGGTTCTTAACATTCTGAGTCCTGCCTGCTGCCTAGTGCCTCTAAAAGTGTGCTTTCATAGCCCATGGCTAGCAGGGACCTTTACTCAACCCTTTTCCTGTTGGTAGACCCGTTTGGCAGCCGTTACAGATCGTCCTGTCCATTGTGGTATCAAACCACTTTGCTGTGGTCAGACAAGGTATTGTGTCTGTTGCCCGTCTCAGGTGGCAGGTTAGCTAGGCAATGGACATGGCTGATCGCCGCACAACGTGCTGCGTTGGTGCCCTCGTACTATTGACATAGATACTTTGAGTCTACCGTTACCCCTTTTGCCCTTCCACTTTGAAAGATGGAGGGGGGAGCGACCTGTCTCACTGATGGACGTGGATGCAACGCCACCAGGAAATAAAACCCCATCCTGCTGGGCATTGCTGCGCAAAAGAAGTGGCTATTTCGTCCAGCCATGCCACAGTTATTACAATTGAAGGTTTTTCCCTAATTATATTCAAATATAAAACCCTCTAGTTCTCTTGGGGAACCCACTTGAAAAGTGAAGAGCTCGGGTTACCTCAGTCTTCATAGAACAGGTCTTAACGCACCCTGTGACTGCTTGCTCGCCCCCACTCCCCCAAGTCCAGCATCTCCTGACGACACCCCAACCTCCGCCAACGGACCACGAAAAAGAGGACACTACTACTCACCGCCTCGTCAGGGCACTCGGACCATCGCGACCTTCCCTCGGACAGACGCATCTCCATTTCCCTCCACCCAACCACCGTCAAGCTCCCCGACTCCATCCACAGGACTCTTGCAGCCTTCTTGCGTCCGAACGATGCCTAGTCTCCTTTGAGGGAAAGTCGGAGACGTAGTAACCGCTTTTCCACAGATTGCATTCTGACCCCAGCTGACCATCTCTCGTAATGTGTAATATCAGGACCCATTGGACATAGAGTTGGCATATGCAGGGTATGGCAAAAGAAACGATCAACGACTCTCAACCTAAATATCTTCGCTCACTGTGAACTTGTGCTCACTTCGCTCGAGAGCTATCTTCACGAAACTTTCTCTAAGTATATCTTTGTATGTTTCCAACTGATTCGCAATACGTCATCCGAATTTGTTAAGCGGGAGAAATACTATCAACAATCATTGAATATAAGTTAGACATTGCGAAAAGACAGGAGCTTCTGCTGGACCGAGGAAGTGTTCTGAGCGGAGGAAACACTCGACCGCTGTCCTAACCAGAGTGTTTTCTCAAAGTTCTTTCAGAATTTGCAATGTGAAAGTTTCTCAGAAATAGTTCCAGTTTAATCGGAGATATTTCAGTCAAAACTCGTCAGTCGTTATTTTTGGCCATACCTAGCTGTATGTGTCATACTTGTCCACCTGACCTCATACGTGAAGAGAAACTTCGAGGAATCTCTTCCGCTTCTTACATTGGAATAAATATTTTCGTTTGAGGTTTTCTTTCATCTTGAGGGTTGTACCAAGGATATCTAGAATGGTTCCTCGCAACGACATTTATGTTTCCCAGGAAGTGATGCGGTTAACGATACCTATCAGCAGCAGGGATGCCGACATCGAGTCGTCCACGACGGTTAACGTTTCGTGTTGCATATGCCCATTCCAATCCCAGTTCGTCCTGGGGGTTCTTTGATTGCTTCCAAAAGCTAGTCCAGTTTCTTGCAGCTAGTTGGTTTGAATACGCTCGTGGAACATTCCCGGGCTCTCGAATCCACCTTCCTCTGAAATCAGACGATTATTGGATGACGTTCGCAAATTGACATCGAAGCTGACTGAAATTGGAAGCCGAATTCGAAATCAGCACACGCAAGTTATGTGCATCACGTTTTTAAATGATAAGTAGGACATTGGCATCGCCATAAGCCTTTTCCCGGCATAAGTTTGATACTGATGATCCCCAACTTTAAATTTGCCAGCTCGACATCAAGACCTTGGAGAGCGGTAAAACCGCCTGCACGGCAGCACCTTCCCCCACCCCCTCCCCCTCCCCCTCCCCCTCCCCCTCCTTCAACCAGTGGTAACATCATGGACGCTGGTTTCTGGAGAGTTTTGCGCGTCACTCCTCGTGACAGGAGAAATATTCGCAGGAGAAAATTAAAGATCTGTAACATCCAAGGCCACAGCTTCTCATCTCACCTTGCAGATTTAATCCGTCCTGGAATTTGACACATCCCAACGGATCACCCGACCGTCTCCACTATCAGAAGGTTGAAAATGTGAAATACTCATTTCCGTTGCGATTCTGACGTTCAATAAGCCTCACCCGCACCCGAAAGTACTCTCTTATATCCACGTGCCGCCTTCGATTCCGTTCCGATCGAATGCGAGACGGAACAGCACGTACTTGTTGATGCAAGATTGAAAGAAATTGTCGACTTGAAAGCTCCTCCAGCAAATCTTGTTTTGCAATTTTCGAAATCCCCCCCGCCGCTTCCTTCTTCTGACAGAAGACGTCCACGTAATGATTAAGTAAAACGAAAAATAAAAAAGGGCTAAAGCTATCGGATGCACCGGCAGTGGCCATATTCGATCGATCCGAGAGGTCATGCACACGAGAGCCAACGAGGCAGGAAAATCGATCGACGACAGTCGATTTCAGCCGAGTTTTGTGAAATGCACCCTGAACCCCTGAAAAAAAAAAAATATATATATATATATTTAGCTAATATGGTGTATATCACACTAACTCTCTGGCCCGTTCTCCTACTTGAGACATGCTCCTCGATGCACACAAATGAAATTTGAAAGATGACTTAATACACGTATAGCTTGAAAAAAGCCGCATCACAGTGCAGATAACATACTCTGAGATCGTAGCAACAGGCTTTTCTCCACATGTCAGACATGTCATTGAAAGTGACAAGGCCCGCGATGGTCATAAACCTCGTCTCCATTTCCTAATAGCCTAAAATTATCTTCTCTCCATCTTTCCTCGGCATTGCGTTCCATGAGCATGGTGATGCGAGCTCCTGTTCCCTAATTTATTTAATTGTAAGGATCTGAGATCACTCTATGCCGAGGAATAGGTTTTTTTTTTTTTGTAGGGAGGGGGGGGGACTCCATCATTAGAAGGGTCCTAACGCGCTCATGGTCACAATGTCCCTTCCTTCAATTCTTCCTCTGAACAATTACTCCAAGCTTCCCTTGACTTCGTTTCTTCCCTGAATACGACCATACTCCTCCAGACATAATTTCCTCTCCAGGAAGGATACTTTCTGCACCTCCACCATTTCATCGATGAAGTCTAGTAGTTTCGCCCGGGGACAGGAAATCGAACGAGGGAATTGTCAGTTCTAGGTCAAGGGGAAGTCATGGGGGGCGAGAATTCTCAATTTAGGTGAAAGGAATAGAATAAATGGATCGCATCACTCGTTACCCAGTACGTCTTCACGGATGACGTTTTCCAACCAACTTCATTCTTAACCCGAGTGCTGGGAAGGGAGAACCTCCTTCATGGATGTGATGAGGCGAGGGTCCGCATTCCCCCGAAAGGAATTCATATCCAGACAGTGGAGGGGAGGCAATGAGAAACCAGACAGAAAAGAACAAATTCTTACCCAATTATTTTTCCCCATGGAAAGAACGACTTCAACGACATTCAGGATGACCCCTCTCCTCTGACCTGTCTGTGATAGTGTGAAAGGAAGTTTTCGGTATTACATGCATAAAAGAACATCATCTAAGAAAGAGATTAATACTGCCTCAAAGATGGCTGTTAGGATGGAGAGAGACACCGAGTGAAACTTCCTCACAAGCGTCAGAACATTTTTTTTGGATGCGAACAGGGCTATCAATAGTCAGATATCCACCCATCTACAGGAAAGAGGTTTTGGCGTCTCTTTCAGTACGACGGCCAACATGAACCCATGAGCCAAAGCATGCAATTATTCAGTTCCTAATACGAGGGTTTCTGCTTCAATTTCCGCGCTGAAATATGTTTGCAGTTAGGCTTTCTCATATTTGACCATCGAAGAGACCGGACTGGGTAGATGCTCAAAGAGAGCATGACTCTAATTGCTGTGATTTCTCCCACGCATGGATTTCAGTACGTTCGAAGATGATGAATGGTGGTCTCACTATAGAAAGTTTCAAAAGTTTCCCTTCCTGGGTCCTCCCTCCGCTTGGCTCGAACTGCCCTAAGCACCCTGGCTTAATTTCAACAACTTTCATTGTCTGGGGCGGGGGGGAAGGGAGGGGGGGGGGGGGGGGAAAGATAGAGCTGCACGGTCGCTTGGAGCCGTTTTAAGTTATTCTTTTGAGGGGAAACTTCATCGTGAGTTCTTCACCCTGTCGTTATGCTTGTAATTTAGTAACGATTTCATTCAGAGAACTGTACATTATGAGAGCATTCATTTTTTATTCCTTACGTATCGACATCTGATCTATTTTCATCTTCATATCTTCATTTCCTCCTCATTCACGATTTTCGCTGATGGTGACGCGACTTGCAAAGATATGTTAAAGATAGAAGATAATGCATTTAAAGAACGTGTCTTTTTTAGGTTGTGTCAATGACGAAAAACCTGAAAAAATGCACTCAAATAAAGCAATGATTTTTTCCCAGTCATTAACTTGTTAGCTCTAGACTTCGCATTGAAATGCCCTCTCAAAGTACACAAACGTTGATTCACCGGCAATTCAACGTGGAAACTGCCGTCGAATGTAATTCCGGTGATGAATGACCACGGACGATTCAGACAGTTGAACGCCACCTGAAGCCCCTTTTCCAGCCCAGCGTCACTTTGGAAGTTCTATCAGAACTCTCTCTACTCGATAAAATGTTTGAAACACTCAAACGAGAACGTTTTCAGAGATTCACATTGATCGCGCGAGGAAATTCGCACCCTTTCTAGTCGCAGCTTTGAAATGACGGCTAACAAGCCTAAAATAAAACCTCAGGCATGCTTTATTTTCACGCAATCTCAGAGAAATTTAATGTTGTCAAGATGACCGAGCACCGTCCCTATATATCGTTGGAATTGAGAATGTCAATGCGGTCCGATTTATCCGTTTGTTGATTACTGTTCACATCGTACAAGCAATCAACACGCATTCTTTTTTTCTTAATTCTCGAAAAGAGTTGCTTGACGCATGTAATCTTTGAGCATTCAGTCTCGGGTCGAAAGGCGAAGCTGGAGGTAAGTACTGGTAAGTACTCGCAAGCGCGGAAATGGTACCTGTGGTTCGTTTCTCTGTATGGGTTTTATCAAAACGAAGGCGGAGATGCATTACGGATATCAAAATCCTGTTTCAAAACATTCG
Source organism: Darwinula stevensoni (assembly GCA_905338385.1). NCBI lineage: Eukaryota > Metazoa > Arthropoda > Ostracoda > Podocopida > Darwinulidae > Darwinula > Darwinula stevensoni. The sequence continues at coordinate 37,362 of CAJPEV010001666.1, forward strand.
ACTTTCCGCAATTCGACAAAACATCTTACAGGAAAATATCTTTCCTCGGGAAAAAAAGAAAACATTCCCCAATTGTGAAGTTCCGTCTCGAGACGAGTTTCGAGGAAAAAAAAAAGAAGCAGAATGCACGAGTTTCCTCGAAAGCGAAGACAAGAATGAGGAAAGTGAGAATGAGGAAAAAGCACGCGTCCATCAAAAGAGACGTTGGAATCGGAACTCGACAGGCTCAAAAGTAGCGAGAATTCCCATGAATTCGCGACGCATCGGTGTGAAGGACGGATTCGCGCACGAGAATCGCAGTACTACTTGAGGGAAGACCACCGTCGGATCCGCATCGCCTGGAGTCCTCTTTTCGACGGCGTCATCTCCTCGACAGAAGAAGCAAGTCCTTTTCTCTTTTGTCTCGATTCTTGCGTCCGATCCGGCACGTCGAGTCCCACGTACCCGGATCGTAAATTCGGCGACGGCAGGAAGAATCGGAGGGAGACTCGTCGCTCGAGAGATATCTCTTTGCCTTAAAACTTATGGGAAGTTCGGAAGCCCAAAACCTCGTCGAACCGGGGAGGAACATAAAATAATACTCGAAGCATCGCCGATCGGTCCACGGTCTACACGGTATACGAAGTAAGAAAAAGTGGTCGAGGATCACTTTCGGTAGATCGCCGCTCGCAGAGACGAAGAGTTTCGTCATTTTTTCGAGATGAGGTCGCCTTCCGAACTCGATTCCTCCTTGGAAGCGAGAAAATGCCCTAGCCAGCAGTCGTCCTGCTCACCGTCGAACCGTCGATTAAGTTACCCGTAAAAGTCCGCTGGAGATCGATATGGTTATGATCCAAAACCACAAAAATAAAATGGATGTGGCATCCGAGCGAGAAACGCAAAAGCAGGGCGAACGTCAGCGATGCAAGATGCACTCGGCGTGGTCGAGGGGAAACCCTCGTCCCCTCCTTCGCCTTCCATTCTGCATCGGCCGAGTTCGAGCGAGCGGGCGTCGCGCGGCTTCTCGAAGGACCAACGTGAAGCTGAGGACTGAATCGTACTCGAGAATTCCAGATACGGGGGAGCCGATGCAGCTATGGGAAAGATACGTCGGCGATGCACAAGTCGCGGGGATTTCGGGGGAACGATCGAGGTGAATTCACGATCACGTGGCTCTGGATTCTCGCGATTTGAAAAATCAGCCACTTCGAAGGATGTGCAAACGAAGGGCAACGGAGGATCACACGTGCCGTTCGGGTAAAATAATGAACTCTCGAGAATAGATAGATAGATAGATCCCTTCTAGAATAGGACTTGGACTGTAGGAATCGTTCAATATATTGTCGAAATATTTTACAGGGGATTCCTCTGAGATTCCAACAATGCGATGTTCGGAATTCGGTAACTCCGGCGATCGGGTACTTGGACGTGAAGACCTCTCGCGATTACCGATTACATTCTCTGCTTCTTTCTGCGGCTTTGAACGGTTAAGCGGTTTCGGACGTTCGCGACGCGGCGCTGGTCCAACTCGTGCGCGCACGATGGCAAAAAAAGAGTCTCCTCAGCCGGCAAGTACGAGTGGCTCAAGAAAAACACGCCCCCAAGGATTGCACTAAGCTTTGTCGTTGGAGATGACATAAATGGGTCCCCATAAAAGGATCCTCACTGGAGGATCCTAGGTCGCGCAACAACGAAGGGATACGACAGCACGCTGTATGTACAGGTATATTTCGACGGGATCGGAATCGAGGCCGATCGAGTTGAGATTGGCGTGTCACGCGCGAGGCTGGATGCTTCAGGGATTTCACTTTTCCCAGGAATTCAAAAAACGTTCTCATACAGATTATTTATACTCGACGAAGTCTCTCTCGTGTGAAGTTGAACGTGCCAGAAGATAAAGAAATAAAATCCCTAGCTTGTAAGAACCGAAAACAGCAATAAATAAGATTTCGCGAAATTTTCTCATTCTGTGGCCAAGAATCAAAATGGCAGAACTCCACTTTTCTCCAACTGAGTTGGGAATCTTCGCAATAACATTTCACTTCTGCATTCTTTTAGCTTCCTGGACGCTCCTTCCTAAGAATATTTTCTGTGGAACATCAGTAGAGCTCTTGCAAGCATAGAAACATGGTTTATCCTTGTATTTCCCAGATATGAGCCTGAGAGCCTCGTTCGCAGCGCTGATGGCGTTGGGCGTGCTGCTGCTCGCCTTCAGTCTGTCGGAGTCTTCGGGCGACGCCGCGGACGGCGATGACCTGCGGCCGCGTGCCGTGCTTCCTTCTGACGTCAAGGCCAGTGTGAAACAAGTTTTGGGCAATTCCACCTTCAAGAAGTTCCTCTTTAAAGCGGTGAAACGAGTTAAAACGGGTCAATCGCCGATTCCCCCTTCGATCGCCGATAACGTGGCGGCATTCGTGTCCGGCCTGTTCAACGCAATCTTCTAATGAATAAAGAAGACGATCCATGCGGAAACGTGGCAACAACAAAAAAATGTTCGCGCCGATCGCAATCATCCGTTCACGTCTTCATTTATTTGTTCATTTATGCTTCTATAAGCCGATCTTGGCTGAGCTTGTGCTAATTTCCCTTTGCGACAATTAACGACACGAACAAACTTTAAGAAGGAGTTCGCTCTCGCAGGATTGACTTCCTCCTTTCAACTGATTTCGTCGTTCCATCATGCACTTCTCAGCATTTAAATTCGGATTTCCAGCAATTGCCAGAGAAATCAAAGTGAAACGGGAAGAGAAAAAAATAAGAGGAAAAAGGAGGGTGACAATAAGGAAAACAGACACATCTCACAGACATTTTACATTTAAATTTACGACGGCATATTGCCTTTTCCATGTCTCTAATTCAGGTAGAAACTGAGTTTTAAGATCGACAAAGCCGAACTTGTATCGGTTGCGTGCCGTCTTCGAAACACGCTCATTTCTTCACCTGAAGAAATCAGCGAAAAAGTGAAGGTAAGGGGAGAGATGCGCTTTTCATGGATCACCGACGAGAGGGAACCCCCAAGCTTGAGTAACAAATCTCAATGAGGGAGCTGCTGCTGCTGGAGGGGAGGGGGGGTGGGGGGGAGGGGAGAGGAGGGGGGGGGGCCAACAAATGTGCAATACATAGGAATACACGTACTCGAATTCTTGGCCAATAATGTTTGACTGCACCCACCAGTCTCTTCTTCCTTGTAAAGTACTACCTTGCACTTTCAAAGCGGTCCCCACGAGGGACTCAGAAGTCAAAATCGAAGACGACGTCTTCCTGCCATCGATCCGATAGGGGAAGGAAAGAAGAGTGAAACAAATAAATTTGTTCAACACCGAGTGAAGTGATCCCGCAAGTTCCAAGATTCGTGCAAACTTTCGGACCGAGGACTAAAAAGCCGCTCGGCTGGAGGTCTCGGCAATGAATTCTGCAATGAGTCAGCAGAACACGAGCTCGATGTCGTCTGCGTTCGACGAGACATGGCATCTGGGTTAGACGAGACATGGCATCTGGGTTAGGCAAGACATGGAATCGCGATGAAATTCCTGCTCCTGGCAGCATGGGATTTCGGTGGGTCTTCTTCCCATCGCGCTCAAGGAGCTCTCTCCATTAAGACCGTGTTCTAGTTCGAGGTTCCGGGATTTATCTGAAACTTTTACACCCGATCGTGGAGTCAATTTTCGAGGGAAAAATATCGGATTTCTTGGCTTTGCTCGTAGCTTACCAGGCATCGTCTCCGATTCCTGAATCGTCTCTTAGACCGAATAAGTGGCTTCGTGCCAACCCCCCCTGCTTTCTTTTCTCGTCCATCGATGAAAACGGACCACATATTTGCTACAGATAGTCGGGACGATCACCAAAAATCTCGAATCGATTCGTTACACTGCTCATATTCCCGCTGAATGCATGCAAGATTTTGAGAACTCATGCGAATCCGTGTTGGATACGAGGAACATGTTCGAGCATGGGATTCACGTGTAATTATGTCAGAATTACCAAGACTCGTATCGACTCCGTATTGTATTGAATGCAAACACGAGTTTGATTGGATCGGGATGCGAAATGGAAAATAAGGAAATTGGAGACGCGAAAAGTTACGTCGGAATCGGAAGCCACAGGAGGAAAAGGTTGAATGGTTGGCTCACTCATTGACAATATTGAGGTGCATTTTTTCGGCCAACCGTGGTTCACAGCGCGAACTCGGAAAATCTATAGAATCCTGAAAAGGGGAGAATAGGAGCAAAAATAAGACGATCGGATTCCCACGAGTTCGACGTGCAAAAATTCGGATTCTGCCCCTGCCGTGGCCTCGATTTTCGTGCGCGAGTTATGGCTGATATCAGAGATGGAACCCTCAAAGGCACTAAGTCTACAAATGAATGAAAACGTCATCGTGATCTGCGAGGAAGAGTGAGAAAGATTGCTTCCACTTTCGCCCCAGAGGAATCTCGCCCCCGCATTCCGATTGACAAGAATCACAAGATGCGATCTAACCTTCGATCTACACACGGTTGGGGCGAAAGTACACAGGGGCGACTTTCCACGCCTGATTTTCATGACCGAAAGCCATATCTACCTCAATCTTTAAAAAGGGGAGGGAAGGTCAACTCCCAGTTTCACTATCCCTCCTTGTGTAAGACGGATTCTGATATATGCCTAGAAGAGCCGCTTAAACATTTTTTGAACTCGTGGCTTTGATTTAGAAGGGAAAATCGCACGTGGAATCGCGGCTGGTCGTGCTGGAGACAGTGGGTGCCAGGATAAGGAAGAAAAAGAAATACAAGGACTGGGAAGCTCGGATTGACGATCTCCGGAATCAATTCATCTATTTCGGACAAACGAAATTGATCTTTAAAATATGTCGCAGCCCTGTATCATGTGGTGTCATTTGGTTAGACCATCTGTTTCTTTGGAAGCAGTTCGTCCAGATGCAAGTTTTTTTTTTTGCTGTAGCTTCTAATTTGTGCATTTTATACCACCATCATTTGACTGTAATATAAGATTCTTCATAAAAAAAATGATTTCTGAATCCACGAGGGACTATAGTTCCTATCCACTCCAAGTCACTTTCGTTATCAATCTTACAAAGGGAGGGAAAGTGAAACTGAGAGTCAACCTTACCTCCCCCTTTAAAAGGTTGAGGCAGACGTGATTATCAATCACGAAATCAACGTTTGGAAAGTCGCCCCTGTGCACTCTCGCCCCCGTTTATCGAGATGAGATGAAGAGGAATATTTAGGAACCATCCATCAATTAAGTTCTACGAGGGAGAAAGTGGAAGACACCGCGAGAAAGAGTGAGAATCGCCCACCGATCACTAACGAGTGCAAGGTTGCGCGTGGACATCCTAACCTCCTCTTTTGAGAGCATGGAGTCAATCCTGGAACGACATTGGACGCGATACTTGGGGGTACCGCACTCAAAATGGGCCAACTCGGGCAGCGTATAGCAGAAAGTCTGTTGAAGAAAATAAAAACTATTCCCCCTATTCTTCTTCTTATCCGTTCAGTCGAGTACGACTCTCGGCCACACTATGGATCAGTGTTCTTCATGTCTTCCGATCTCTCACGGCTTCTTTCAATTCTGCTATGTTCAATCCAGTATCTTTCTTGATGGTATCTAGCCAGCGAGTTCTTGGGTGGCCTCGTCTTCTTTTGCCACTGACCATTCCAAGCATGATGTCCTTCTCAAGCGAC
>CAJPEV010001666.1:45424-60812 GCA_905338385.1 Darwinula stevensoni
GGGGGGGGGGGGGGGGGACGTCCACCTGGTTCCAAATCCACCCCCTATCCACCTGGTTGTTTGACCAGGTGGATAGGGGGTGGACGTTTCGTTGGGGGGGTTTCCGAGAACGACTTCGCACAACTTCTACCTACTCCTCTTATGCCTACTCCTGTTGCAGGTGAATTCTTTTTAGCATTTTTTTGACGGCCTCAGGGTCGTGTGGAAGTATGTCTAGGTACATTTCTGGATTAATGTCCGTAGGCCTTTAGGCAGAACTCCACTCCAACGGTGATGCATGCGTAGGCTTACATCCACCATTACTCAAGGGCTTACATCCACCATGACTCCAAGGTCTCAAAAAAGCTTCCAGAGGAATTCCCCTCCTACGGCAGTAGGCATAAAAGGAACAGACAGAAGTGCTTTCTTGACAAAAGGATACGGGGAAATTGATAATGGCACATGGGCCACGATGAAGGACTACTTTATAGCAGGTACTGGAGACCATTAGAGAAAATATGGGGCTTATGAAGCTGCACAATTCCATCTACGAAGTTTCTCGCGTCAATTGCGCCATGCACAAGGTCGTCTTCGGCTTTGAAGATGCCGACTTTCCTCCGGGTGTATTTGTGGATCACATGAGGCTTACCTTCCGTCAAGCTATTTCCTCGAGTAGTTACCGTGACAAGGCAACCGACATATACACTTCCAGAAAGTCTTCTTCCGTTCTCTTCTATCGAGGCGGAATGGAAATACCTTATGCAGTAGCCGCTCACCACCTCTAGGTCCTTTGACGATCTGAACCGGCGCACTATCCGTTTGATAGCTGCACATTCGAGCTCTTAGACTGGGGCTTTATATAGGCAGAATATAGGAAACCTTACAGAGCTATGAATTATATGAATTATTTTTTGCTTCGAGAACCCTCAGGGAATGTTTTCAAAGTCCTCTCTCCGATACTGTAGGCATAATTCCTCGATGCCGGCGTAATGGAGTGTACTCATGCCTATAGGTTCATTTACACGGCGTTGTGGAGCTGTGCATGGCTGTTTTCCGGTCATCTTCAGAAGGCGAGAAGACACCGGAACTGTAGGCACGTAGGCAATATTCCGCTGGAGTCTAAAGGTGCTTCTCTTTTCCGGGTGCTTTTTCGAGCATATGTTGTATTCCACTCGCACATGTATACTATCCCCCGAGGACTCGAAAAAGAAGAAATAAACATGTTGTTTCCCAACGATTTAAAAATATAAAACTATTCCGATTTTTGGAAATGTTTATCCCTATCGACGGTTTATACTCATAACCGTACTCCCTCCTGCGATGCTTTCATAACGCAACTCATGGTTAACGAATCGGGACTGCGCAATGGTATTCCATTAAGCATGGCATTCTAATAAGCGGAATGGACTGGGTCTTCGATACCATTACTCTTTTAGAATTGAGTCGGAGCCCACTTCCGTCCAGAAAACTCGCTTCGATGCCGCTCTGTCGGCCGTTGGTGACGCCACGATCGCAACCGACATGGACGAGTTGGCGCGAAAGCGATCAACTGGCTCCATTTCGCGAGATTGACGATCGACTAGAGATCTCCTAAGTGCTTCTCTGGCTAATCCAGACCTGGGGGGAGGGGGGGAAACGGAATTCTGAATATAAATAACTAAATGAATTATATGGAAGGCAAGACCCAGATGCATATATCTGTGAACTTACGTAACTGTAGCCATGAGCGATTTCCAGACATGAAATTAAAACAAACAGGGGTGCGCTTTTTGTTCCTCCGTACCCGGTATAAATGTTCTCATCTGGAAGTATTTTCACTTCGCCGACAATGAAATTGCATATTTGCTCATGCGAGGGATATCCATGAAAGAAAAGTTGAGTTATGTAACCACCTGATAATGTGTACGCCATCGTGCGTGTCGGCGCCCTTCGTTGCCTCGTATTTACGATTCCCATCAATTACACGGACACATTTGTGAAAATATTTGCTAAAGAAGATGCATCGTTCCTATCGAAACGGCTGGTCGAATTTCTATAATTACTTTCCACTCGTCGGATGCGCTACAAGTGCAGCGAAGAAATGGGAGAAATACGGAGGGCATTCTGCATAATATCGGGCGCAGTCACCCGAAGATACGAAGATAATCACGACCGGAGTCTCGTGGGACGACGCTTCTCGGCACGCAATCCGATCTTTTGATCGATGCAGGTATTTGATTAAACATGAGCCGAAACGCAGCAAGGACGACGCTGCGAACACTTAGCGGAGAGAAGGGGCCATTTATCAGATGCTATCAGACATCCTTGGCGGCATTGCCACACCCCCCCCGAGCTCTCTCGCCGTTTCTTAATCCCGCTTCGATACGCGGAGGGAAAGGGGTGGCACGACCCGCGCTCCTCGGATTCCCGCCCGCCACTGCGCGGGAGGCTCTGTCCCTCCGGCTCTCGTCGGGGAGCGGCGAGAGGAGAGAGGGAGGGCAGAGGAGAGAGGCTCGAGGGAGGGCAGAGAGAGGCTCGAGGGAGGGCGGGAGAATGCCTGCTACCGTTTGGATTCCGAGTCGGACGGAGGTCGGACTCGGATCGCAGGGGCATGGAGAGTCCGGTCCGGACATCATCGTCCCAGGCTTTACGGTCCCGAACTAGATGCAGACAATGTCTGGGCAAACCGGGGTGAATAAGATTTTAAATACTATATGATGACTTGACTTCCCTGCTGAAATAACCTCATGAGGTTTTCGACAGAGATCTCATGAGAATAATCTCATGAGGTCTCATGAGAATGACCTTATGAGGTTTGGAACAGGTGTCTCATGAGATAAACTTCATGGGGGTTTGGAATAGAGGCGCCACTTGCCTCGTTAGCCACGTAAAGGTTTCATGGGATTCAGCTTGCAAGGTCCCGCAAGTCCTTAGAGAAGAAATAATAATTTATGCAGAAATACGGATGGTTATACAACTGCCATTCATTCCATCCTCAATACGTCATTCCATCCTGTGGGTCAGAATTGTCTGGAGTCTCACTGAACTAGGCAATCTCTTCGGACAAGTGCTATTAGAAAATCGAATATATTTGATTATGTTCTATGTGGAAATAAAAATATACATCAACTTATTAGGAGAACAGGAAGATATCAGTGAGATGAGGGGAATACTCGTCAGAGCGGCTATATAGTCGCCATCTCTCGTCGGTTGTGCACTGCAGAAAAAAACCTCATGAGGTTTTCGAACAGAGGCCTCACGATTTTCTCATGAGGTTTTAGTGAGGTTTCTTCAGCAGGGTTGTACATGTGAAATTACTTCGCATCTTTTACCGTTTACAAAAAAATGTGCTTAACATGCGAAAATCCTGAGGCTGGGTTTGTTTACTATAACCTAATTCGAGGTGAGAGCCATCGTGTGCTGTGCGACCGAAAAAAAGGTTCTGGGATTTGAGAAAGTATCCATCAGGGCTTCATTACTGTATAAGTAAGTGGGTATATATATGTCACGTATATATTCATTATTTATTTAATGGTTGAGCTCTCCTGAGAAGCGCCCGTGCCAGATGCTTTTCTAGGCGGAAGTCGCTCCAAGGAGCATAATGAACAATCTTTTAAATAAAATGCAAATTCTGCCGAAAATTAAGATGACGGAATTGACTCCTGAAACACGCGATCGCACGCCCAGATACCGGCCACCGATATCGAAACAGTTGGCGGTGCCGCACCGTACAATAGAACATTTTTATTATTTTGGGCTAAGAAATTTTGAAAAAAGCATTTAAAAAAAACCGTCATTTAAGCAAATTAAACAAAATAAAAATTATCAGCAAAATAAGACATGAAGAAAATTTCACTGCTCAGCGGTCGAGGTACCAGAGCGTAACGGTATAAGGTACGGTAGCCCACGTCACGATGTGGTACTTCATGGACTCTGTAATGTGGAGTTTTGCCAAATTAATGCATTCAAAATTGTTGCCGCCACTTCATGCTGACGCTTCAACAATTTGTGAATTTTAAAAATAAACATTCCCATAGATAGGAAGGTCTGCATTGCAAAGGAGCATTCCAGAAACCAAACGGAGACGTGTCCGCTCGCGTACTCTGACGCCACCGATGTCATCAGATCGATCTCGACTCGTAAAATACAAATTTTGATGAACTCGCCCCGACCGATCAAAGAAGTAAACAAAAACGAGTAAAAAAAAAACAATTCTGCACTCAAATAGGGGAGAAGTGGAATCAAAGCCGTAGCGGCGATCCAGGCGCCATCTCACTCCAGATTTTTCTTCCTTTCGGCGACTGCCAGATGGCTTGCCTCCTGAGAATTTATTTTACTGCGCTATTTTTACCCATAAATGTCGACATCGGGCACCGATTCGGTCGAGCCCGCGGACGTTTTTATTTGACCCGTTGGAATTTATCAACGGCACCGATGACGTAATCGGACGTGATTGGACAATATCGTCTTCCGTGGCAAAATTAGTTTTTTTTTTGTCAAAAAAGGTAAAAGGTGCGCCGGAGGTTACGTCACATGAGAAATATAAATCCTCGGATGCTAAAGAATACAGCTGAACATTTTCGTGTTAAAAATATTCAGCGGTTTGTCGGTGGTTGGCAGGTCGACAGAACGGCGACTGACGAAACGACCTGCAGTCGATCCAGCGGCTTCAGGTTCTGTCTATTTAACTGAGAAAAGTGGAGCTGCTAATGGATTTAAAAATGGATGAATTAATCGCGGGCCGGTCGATCCGTTAATGGAATTTTAATCAACCCTCGTTTACCCCCTCAAGGCGACGAATGAAAGATGGAAACACTTTCCTTCCGTCTCTTCAAGGTCTTCCCGATTCTATTTGCATTGCAGCATAGCCTCACTTCTTCTGTATTGCATTTTCCAACAACAACAACAAAAATTAGTTTATGAAAAGTTTTGGAAAAGTTGCTGAATGCCATGAGAAAACTGTTTTTCATTCGTTTTTTGCCCTTCTGTGATTCTACACATTGTGCGGTGAAATCAGAAAAAAAAGAATCATTCGGGGGGAGATTTGGAGGCCGATTAACGTCATACTGACTTTTAAAATTACAGTCATCACGATATCTGATCGATCGGTCGATGAATAATATGCGAGTGACAGCCCGAGAGAAAAGTAATCTCAGACGCCCGTGACGCGAAATCCAATGACGAAAACGGCGATCTGCGCCGAGCCTAATCCGGCACGAAACCTCGTTCGAATGCGTCGTCGAACGAACACGCTTTGGAGAGAGGAAAAGTAAAAGGCGAAGAGAAGGCCTCCCGGCGAGACGCCGAAGAGAGCAGCCTCCGCCGTTTCCCAAGTCACTCTATTAACGCGTTATGAGTTCCTGTTTGGAATTCGGTCCGGCCCAGTCCACCCACACGGAGCGGCTGCGCTTCGGAAGCGAATGCGACCCTCGCTCCGGTCGACCGCGTGAAAGGGGGCGAGGGGCGTGGATCCGAGAGGCCGAGTTTCTCTGAGGGAGACGATTTCATTTCTTAGCTGGTTTTTTAAATATTATTTAGCGATGTTCGGAGTCGTATTTGAACGTTCACACGCGCATGTTCCAGCTGTTGCAACAAGTGCATCATTTCTTGCTTCCCTCGGGCCTTGTCTATATGCAAGCAAGGTCATTAACTTCACTCTATTGAATGAATGAATGAATTTCGTGGATGGACGTTTGATGTATTCACTATTACTTCGAACGAAACCATCTTTCTCTCTTCCCCTCGCTCCATAGCATGAGGCACGAGGGCACGAGGGAATTCTCACTCGAGTGTTGTCAAGGGCAAGACACGTTCCTGGAATTTTTTCGCTTCCCAAAGTGGAGACATAAAATATGAATGCCCAGAAGGCCCAGAAGTGGAGGTGAAAGCCGCTCCTAGAGGCAAGACAATAGACTGGGTTTTGCCGTATCTCACTTTAGACATAAAAACGACCCTCTTGCAGATGAAGAAGTGTCTCAAGTACCTCGTACAGGGAAATTGCTCTCTATATTTTAAAATCCCTCGGGAACTGCAAATCGAGTGACGAAACGTGGTGCACTGGCATTACTGGTAATGCAGTTGTGAAAAGGGCTCTGCTTCGTTGCGTTCGTTTGTCAGCCCAAAACCATCCATGAAGTTGGCGTTTTCGGTCGCTTGCTGGCCCAAATATTCCCATCAACTCGAAGGGAAATTTTTGAGTCTTTGTCAGGGGCATACAAAAGAGGAAGGTCACGGGTTGGGAGGGTAGAGTAGTATCTTGCTACACGTCTGCACACCGCCTCCTTTCGTCTCCGACTGGAAAAAAATGCCTGCTCCCTAAGAAAGCTTAAGATCTCATTTTACGCTGTGATTTGTTAAAAAAAAAGGAGGTGGTTAAAAAAGGAGGCTCACTAAGACACGTTCATTCGTTCTCGGTTCCTTCAGAGTGTTCGCGATAGGCTCCCGTTGTATATGAAGCAGACATTCCCCCCCCCCCCCCTCCCCCCCAGTCTTCCAAACTTTTCAAACGCGAATACATCCGATCAATTTCCTCATATGTGACCATTCACTTATGAACGCATTTCCAAACGTCTGTGAGATCTCGTTAGGTGTCAAGTAAAGTCTTCGACATGTTGACTTACTTTCTAGGATGTTGCATTCCTAGGCTATAGAGACTGCATCAGAATGGAAGGCGCAGGAAGCGAATGTCGACTGCCGACTCGATGTCGACTGCCGGACTCGCTCGGCTCGTGGTAGGGTCTCCATTTTATTTTCTAAGAGGTACATAATTATCGCACTCTGAACATGGATATTGAAAAGGAACAGTCGCAATCTGAAGAAAACTTTCTCCGAAGGTTTGAATATACCTCGTTCGGGCCTTCAAAGGCGCCAATAAGTCTAGGTGCATCTGATGGAAAACCTAGCTAATTCTCGAACGATAACTGAAGGAACTGGGAAAAGCCCAGTCCAGTAGCCTCCCTTTCTGAGTGCCCCGTCGCCGATCACAGGCCCACGTACGAGGTACACCATTCGTCATTGGCGTGTTTTTCCTGTCTTCGCAAGGACCAGGATTCTCCCTTATGCGAGGGCTTTCATGTACGAGGTGTGTCGCAAAAGTTCCAGGACGGATGTAAAAAATAATGGAAGGCACTAACAAACTAATGGCACTTTTTCCCTTCAAAGTAATCTCCCTATGCATCAATACACTGTTGCCAGCGTCACTGAAGGTCGTTGAAGCCACTTTGGAAGTCATTTTCGGGAACATTGTTCATCAACTTTGTCACAGCCGGGAATGTGTGGATTATTCGCATAGCGATGGCCCTTCATGGCTCTTTTGAGCCGTGGGAACAGAAAAAAAGTCTGGTGATGACAAATCAGGCGAATGCGGTGAATAAAGCAAGACAGTGACCTGTTTTTCGGCCAAAAATGTCAAAAACCAAAACCCAAAACCAAAACAGCCCATCACCTGACTAAGACTGACTAAGACAAGCCGGCGCGCAGACATCAACGGGGAAGCGTGCCAAGCGTGCCGTGACGGAAGTGAACGTTTCAGAACTTGCACGGAAGTTGGGAATTGAGTCTACTTCACGCATACATAAGAGAAATTACACGAACAGCTCTTGATTTTTTAAATTTAAAATCAGTCTTGGAACTCCTGTGACATGTACATTGAATAAGTAAAAAAATTGGATGACATAAACTGGCCAGGCTGAGATCTATGCTATCCATGCACAGGGTCTCGCCGAAGAGCGAGCAACCCCTGGAAGACGTTCTTTCAGCCAATTGGCACAGAATCACCAAATTCTGCAGAAATGGAGTCGAGCATGTGTAGCTTACACGTTACGCATAAAAAGCGGTAAAAGTTGTCGCCACGTTTCGCGGTGCTGTAGATTCCCTGCCACAAGCTGTAAGGTGTCCTTGGGTATCGTCGCAGTAACCTCACTGTGTTGCTGGTTTGCATTGTCAGCAGATAGTCTGGATTTTTTTTGTCAACCTTGTTCTATAAAAAGAAGTCAGATGAGTAAAGCTCGGAGACCTTGAGTCCTAAGACCGTTGAAAATCACTATCATCGAAGAAGAGTTTTCATCGATACGTTAGCAGTGTTCCACATCGCTCCACTTCTTGGGGCAACCCATTTCGGACTCGAAAACATCTAGTACCTTTTGCAGGGTTGCCAAAAGGGCAAGGTCTATATGAACAGCCCCCACGATCAAGAGATCCGAGATCCGAGCCAACAGCAACACCCTAGGACACCCTACAGCTTTTGGCAGAGAACATCGTGTTCATTTGTGCGTCCAAAAACGTAATTTCCGCTTTCAGCTCCTTTTATGAACGGTTTGTCTATTACACATGTTTGCATTCTTGCAAAATTTGGCGGCTTGGTATCCCGGTTTCCGTGCAACGTCTTTCAGGGGTTTTGCGATTTCGGAATGACCCCGTTTAAGGACTCCGTCGATGCGAAAGTCGAAATCCAAAAATGAAATCCTGGAAGTTTGTCCGCCGATCCCGGCGCGGAGAGTGGCAATGGCAAAAGGCACGAGTCGCAATGCGTGAAAGGGGGATTGCCACTCGAGACGAGACCGACTGAAAACGACGGCGCACGGGCGGGAAACAGAACGGAATCCTCCGAGAACCCGACATGATTGAACGGACGGTGAAAGGAATCCAGACCGAATCGGCTTCTGACCAATCCAATCAACGGCAAGATTCGCATCCGATGCGTTCTCAAGGATCTATTTTCCCGTTGCTGCGACCGAATTCTAACTCGATTCCAGACCGTACGAGAAGACTCCTAGACGATGAAATACTCGAAACTCCGGAGATGACGGAGTCCTTTCCCATCGTCATAGAATTGTTTTTTTTTTATGGACAGCAGCAATTCAAAAGCCACGTTTCTCACGATGCCATCGGGAAGGTCATTCGAATGAGACTCAGGTTCTCCTTTCCAACTTTCTCGCGAGCAGACACGACGCGTTATTTCATCTGCGGATGAAAGCGGCAAGAGGTATTTGAAATAGAGTGAATTCACGTAGCGAGTAAGAAAGGTTCGTGGGTTCGGAAAACTATTCTATATCTACTCGCCGAGAAATTGAGGGAAGATCACGCTTCCGTCGCGATATGAATCTGACACGGATGAAGGGACTTTCACACGATTCCGTCGAGGGACATCACCGGAGCGAATGGCCTAGGCCTATGTCCATCTACTCTCGTGATGTAAGCATTCCGATCCTCAAAATTCGTTGAGAGACCCCTGCCCGTCCCGAATTTTCCAGAGGTCCGGGCCAAAACTAAACCAGGGGTCCCTTGATGGCTGGTCCGGCCCTTGGCATTGGGCCCATCGGTCCCAATGAGTCCCGCGATGTCCCCTCCTCTGGGCGGCCCTGGAGAAACCCGGAATGGGACTCTTCGTGCACGCTCTGTCGCCACCGTCAGCCACGAACTCAAAGCGAGAACGAGTAGCCATCACCGAATAGGCCAGTAGACGAAGGCAACGGACGAGGATGGCACTGGATGCGATCGCGGAGACACCTGCAGGATGCAGCCGTCCCTAGGAAAGCTCCCCATCGCACATCCATGGAAAATCCAATTACGAGTGGATGCATAAACATTGCTGCGGGGGCTCTAAAGAAATAAAACTGTATTTCTTCTCGGCGCTCTCGCAAGCGTTTCCTCATCGTTCATCGCGAGAGACGGCCGGCTCTTCGGACGGAGCCGTGCGCTGCGATTACGAATACGCCTGACGGGCCTCAGAATCCCTTTTGTAAGCGGAAATCTCTCCATCTTGTCGAATGTCTCTTCTGTCATTACATGTCACATTGACGGGAAGTTGAGGGTATTTTCGTAGGTACGAGGAACGCGATCGCCTCATCATCCCATTATGCAGGAATGGAACAATAGATGCGCGGCACGCGATCCTATTTTCGTGTATGGGGCCGACATCATGCCGAAAGGAGGTCTAATTTTGATCTCAGTCGTGAGACCATATTTTATTTAGGGGATTTAAAAAAAATGATCCATCGTTCCTATGGAAGAAAGGCAGCCAGCAATATGCGATGCGATAGACTAGATCGACTATGAGACTGGAAGGCCACGAAGTGTTCGAGCGAAAGTTACACTTTTCTCAGTATCCTCGTCTCGAACTTGCGACGATTCACAGCTGGATCATTCATCCACAAGTGTGTCCATCATCTTTGCTCGACTATCTTAGAATTCATTTGAATTTGACAGTCAATCGGAATATGTTGAGGGTAGCGTGCAGCCCCCTGTCTCCATTCTTCAATTACTACTGTTGCAAATCACGCGTCGCCCCTGGGTAGGGAGTTGAGGGGGGAGGGAGGGGTTATATTTTGCACAGATATATATATTTTTTACCATTGTGACCTAAGTCTGAACCGAAACTCGAACCGAACTGCCGTTTTGAAAACGAACCTATGTTTCCATAGAGACTCATGTTACAGGAAATAGTCCCAGTCGATACCTCGTCCGAGTTCGCGTAAAAGCAGGGACTGCAAGAGAATCGAAGGAAAATCTAATAGGCCATGAGTGAAACATCTCTCTAAATTCATCCCCCGAAGTGTCTGTGACACTTGTAACATTTCGTGCCGTGTAGGCCGCATTGGCTGACATGGCAGTCAATGCATTAAAATTGTTTTTATGGTCCTAATTTTGACGGCAGAGGAAAAAAAACAAGGTAGAACGTCAATTTTAAGCCTCTGGATCAGTGATTCTTGTTTTCTGAAAAAATTTCAAAATCGAAATTTCAAAAGTCCGAACCTCTCCATTCTCTGCGTAAATCGTGACACCTTCGTCAAATACGGCAGGGAACAAATCCACGATGAAACAACGTATCAAGTAATCTTGCGATGTCATGACTCAAAACTTTCCACGTTCGATTTTGAAAGCTGGTAATTAAGAATTAAAATTTATCATTTACAAATTATCAATTACAAATCATCGGCCTTACTAATCGAGCGAATGGCACGGGAAAGTTGGAATTCTAAAAGTTTGCAGTGTCCGAGTGGAAATGCAAACCCCGTATCTCTTCCCACGTTTGGTGTACGGACCTGCGATTTTGGTTCTTTGCAATCCTCGACATGATCCGACCGCGTGCCAAATCGATTAACTTCTGAGATGACCGAGATAAGGCTGTTGGCACAGGTGGTGAAGCCCAGTTTCCTTCGGGCGGGGGAAGAAAAAATGAGGGGGTAGGAAAGCGAAGGAAAAAGGGGGGGGGGGGGGACACAAAAGATTTTGTTCTATATTCATGGCTTTTTCCAGGAAGGATCTCTCCCGCCTCGAACCTTAAAATACAACATCGCCTACACATTTGCGTATATGATGATATATGATATGATATGTACCTAGTTCTGCCATAAATACTGTTACAAGATTTACATGTTCCTTGCATTCTAGCGAAAGAAGCTAGAAACTTGTAACCTAGTAATCGTGCAGTGTATTATCTGCCGTTCTCAGGAGGTCGCGATCGAAAGTGTTGCTGCAGAGGTACGCGCAAAACAGACACCACAAAATCCTCTTTACTGATGAGAAAATCTTCACTGTTGAAGAAAAATTCAACTGGCCAAATAGCCAAGTGTATGCCCACAACTCNATGGTCCCAGGTCGATACCTCGTCCGAGTTCGTATACAAACAGCAAGAGAACAGCATACAAATTGCTTTAGCAAGAGAATCGATGGAAAATACAGGGTGTCCCAAAAGGTATAGAAACATTTCAAAATGTCCACCCCTGGCCTTCACACATGACTTTAAACGATCAGACCACTCATCCATCGCAATACGCACCACTTCCATTGGATATTGGCTGCTGATTTTGCAAGGGCTCGCAGTTCAGTTCCAGTTCATTTCCAGTTTTGGTTCAGTTGCAGTTCCAGTCGGGATCTCTTTGCAATCGAAGTCGACAGGAGGAAAGTAGAACTCGAGTCTGACCAAAGTCTGAACCGAAACTCGAACCGAACTGGCGTTTCGAAGCGAACCCATGTTTCCACGTTTCCATAGAGACTCAACGGGAAATGGTCCCAGGTCGATACCTCGTCCGAGTTCGTATACAAACAGCAAGAGAACAGCATACAAATTGCTTTAGCAAGAGAATCGATGGAAAATACAGGGTGTCCCAAAAGGTATAGAAACATTTCAAAAAGCAATATTTCTCTAAGAAATGCCTCAAATTAAATTATCCAAACGGTAAAAGAAAGAGCAACTCAAAGATTTTTTAAAACCTGTTCTTGTAATTCCACACGTGCACCATTTGTGACTCTGCAGACGTCCAAACGATGTTTGAGCTCTTGTCGCACCTGATGCGATGTCAGGCGAAACTCGAAACTCGCAGGGCAGTTGCGACAATTCTGCTCTTTAGATCTTGGAGATTGGCGACTTTTCCTATGCAAACAATGTCCTTGACATAGCCCCATTAAAAATAAAAAGTCTAAAGTGGTAAGACCAGGCAATCTTAGTGGCCATTCCATGGCCACTAAGATTACCTGGTCTAATGGCCACTTCGTCTAATCCACCGATCTGAAAAAAAAAAACTTTTTATCCATAAACGTATGCACAAGTTTTGCTAAAATGTGGAGGTGCAAACTCTTGTTGGAAAATCAGATCTTCGTTGGCACCTGCTCTCACCCCTTGGACTTTTGTCGTTGGGCTATGTCAAGGACGTTGTTCACATTGGAAAAAGTCTGCAATCTCCAAGATCTGAAGGGCAGAATTGTCGCAGCTGCCCTGAGAGTTTCGCCTGACATTGCATCAGGTGCGACAAGAGCTCAAACATCGTTTGGACGTCTGCAGAGTCACAAATGGTGCACGTGTGGAATTGCAAGAACAAGTTTTAAAAAGTCTTTGAGTTGCTCTTTCTTTTACCGTTTGGATAATTTAATTTGAGGCATTTCATTTAGAGATCTTAATTTTAGGGGGAAAAGCTTACAATTATGCAATATGCTATGTGTGTTCACCGGTGTTGTCGATGCATTTATTAAGGTGTTCTTTCCATTCGTTCTCAGCTTTTTCTAAGACATCTGGCGCAATTTGAGAGCAGAACATAACATCAAAACATAAAAGCAAATGAATTATTCCCCATACATTTCCTCTTAAATGGGACACCCCGTAGAACCCCAGGCATATCTGCGTTAGCACGTCGATGCCAGAGTCTGTTACACTTAATGGCTCTGCCAATCACGTTGACTCAAGTGGTTGTCACGTTGGCTCAAAAAGTTAAAATATGTATTTTCGCGGTCCTGATCTCGACGGTAGAAAAGCCGCTACGTTCGAGATAGAACGTCCATTCCAAGCCTCTGGATCCGCGAAGTCAAAGTAAGTTTGGAAAGGAATCCGCCGATTCCGTACACGAGGTATCCTTGGACTTTGCTCTTACGTACCGCAGTCTTCAAATACTTCGGACGATGAGTTATTCACGGTCGGGCCGAGTGCAAACAATCGATGATGCTTTCGAGTACAGTCCCGATGGGTTCTCCTACGGAAAAGGACTTTTTTCGGTCGGTCGGGAAGAAAAATGCGACGCCGTAAAAAGGTTTGGCTCTAGGCGTCCTTTTCCATTCGCGAACGCGATGAATATCCCGGGCGTGGACATCAATAATAATGAAGCAAAGGGGAGCCGATGTTGCATCATTTCCCTCCGAGACGGAAGGAACGCGCCGGGCCGGGGTTTCCGCGGAGAGAACATCCATCACCGCGTGACTTTGGCCGTGAAGCGCGAACGAGAGTGGAAGAAACGGAGCGAGCCAAGGCGTGGGCATGCCCGATTACGTCAGAGATCGCTTCGTCGCCGAGGCGAGAGGAGAACGGAAGCCCCTGCCCCCCCCCTCCCCTCCCCCTCCCCCCTCACCGATGCCTATAGGCATGATCCAGATGCAAAGGGGGGAGGGCCACGCCTTCCTCCGTCCCCGGACGATTTCGACACACGTCGCCACCCTTTATATAAGGGCGAGGGGGGGAGCGAGGGGGTGTCAGTCAGATCTCTATTTTCCACGGATCATTTTTCAGTTCGGTCTCTCGTTCCACGACAATGGCCTTTCGAGTGAGTTTCCACGTTTCTCTCTCTCTCTCTCTCTTCGAGAAGTTCTCGGAGATCTCGAGGGTTTCGATTTAGGGGATCGTGCTCCGCTCCCTACTTCTTCTTTCAATTTGTCGGTCGAAACTTTTGATTAGCTTTTGAAAACTTTTGATATCCATAAACGATATAATACGTTTATTTGGTAAGTGTACTTCATCCATGTGAATTTCCTTTTTCTCTTAATTGTTTTTTGGGGGGATCGTTTTCTCTCGAAGTTTTCATGGTATTTTCAACATCCGAACGCAATGTAGACTTCGTTCCGTCTTCTAAGAACGGAATGCATCGAAATTGATTCCAGATTTTTTTTTCCCACGAAAAATCCGGACGTTCCAACTCGATAATTCGCGTCTCGCAGTCGTTTCTTCCCGCGGAATCTGGATCCGACGTTCGGAAAATGCGTTCGTCGCCGTCTCGCGGGCACGCAAAGAGAACTCAGACTCGCGATGGAACCACCGAGCTCGTTCGTTCCTTTCGTCGTGAAACGGTGAAAGAAAAAAAACCTTGATGAAATCCCGCGGCGTCGAGCCCCCGGCACACAAAACGGGGAGTCCATCCAACTCCTTTCATCCCCGCATGACGAAACGGAAACTGGAAGGCCGTCCGAGACCCAATTCGCTCCCGCGAGACCAACGAACGATGGAATGTTGCATAATTATGTCATATTTATATTATATCATATCATGACTTAACGTTGCAGTACCTGGTAGTCGCTGCCCTGTTGGCCCTCGGAGCCACCGTCCAGCAGCCATCCCGTTACAGCCCTGCACGTCCCTCTTACAAGAGGCCTGCACCCGCCTATCCGGCCAAGCAGCCCGCCTACCAGCCGGCCTACCAACAACCCGCCTACGAACCGGCCAAGCAACCGGCTTACCAACCCGCCTACAAGCCCGCTAAGCAACCCGCTTACGAACCCGCTTACCAGCCTGCTTACTCTCACAAGCGCCCCACCTATGAGGCTTATGATGACGTGAGTATTTTTTTAATTATCCTTTTCCCCACATCTAAGGTGATTTTGCTGTATTTCGCTGGATTCGCTCATCTTATAAGTTTATTTCTCCCGGTTCGTCGAAACCGACTTTCTCGCATCCGTGTCGTCTCCGCGTCGCTCTCTTTAGTCTCGACGTTTCCCCTCTTTCACGCTGCCATCTCTTCTCCCCTCCAGCCCCCATACTACAGCTTCTCCTACGACGTGAAGGACGACTACTCCTACAACGACTTCGGCCACAGCGAGACCAGGAACCTGCGAGCAAGATTATAGAAGCGATGATAAACGGGGAGGAAGATATAGATAAATTGATGAGCTATTGTCATGGGAAAATACAGGCGAGTAAAGAAGATCTTCGTTCAGCCTTAGAAGGCTTTATGAC
>CAJPEV010001667.1:0-22216 GCA_905338385.1 Darwinula stevensoni
GAAATCATAATCAGAACGTTCTCAACAGTCCCAGAGGGTATTCATTGAAAAAAAATCTGCATCCTGGCATCAGGACGCATTGTTGCCAACGTGCTAATGGGCATCTACTGGCATTTTTATGAGTCCAAAGTGCTGGACAATTTTAAGTGGATGCTGCAATTCTCTTACCATTGCGAGATCGAGAAGGCGTTGCCGCTCTTGAGGGTCAGAGGCGGAAGAGGAGAGAAATCGATGAAGTCCAGGCGAAGGAGGCGTGCAGATGTCCAGGTATCTGAACAGCAGCTCCTCGACGCTTGCTGTCGGCACGTTCTCTACGTCCTCCCACACCTTTGACAATCCTGCCCGGAAATCGAAATGAGATGGCATGAAATCCTGAAATCGGGGACCCGGAAATTTCAAGTCGGTAGGTGCACGTTCCTCACCGTTGATTGAAAACTCCTCGACGAGTCTCTGCAGCCGCACTGGCGCATTCGGTGGAGGCAAACCCTGGAGGCGCGACAGGATCTGCCTCACAAGCGCTTCCTCGTTTACAGGGAATATCCCCAGGTGATCTCCAGGGGCGAATGCTCCCAACTCGTCCTTTCCCTCTTGTGTCCAGTCGTATCAACATGGTCTCATGCCTGGAGATGATTGAAGAGAGCCTGATCTCTTGCTCCTCAAAGTCAGTGATAGAATTTGGAATGATGCCTCCAAATCCGTCTGGATGGAGCTTTTTTCGCAAAAGGAATCATTAGCTAACTTGGATTCAATTAAAAAAAAAGAGTCAAAGTTATCTAGGGATTCAGTACGAAATGTTTTGATCTATAGTGTAAGAGAGTACGACACCGAGATGTTAGGCAACTGGGATGTCATGATTTTTAATTTTGCGTTATGTTGCATTTCCCCGTAACATGGGCTCTGGCATTTGAAAATCGCGAGATTTGACTTGCTGAGGAGAAATTGAGGATCACAACGATGCAACATCTTAACTCCACGTACTTTTAAAGGAGCATTGAATGACGCTTTCATGAGTAAAAGCTACCTGTCAGCCTTTGTTTTCTCTTCATGAAACATTGCACATGTTTTAATGGTTGATTCAAACACTTGCACTTGTGTAAGGAAAGTTCTGAAAGAAAATTTTAAAATGAATGGCATTATACACAAATCTGATGCTTTACGGAAGAGCAAAAAAGACACAACTATGAAAATATGCTGACTTCATAATGCCTCTTTCGGAAACATGAACAAACCGAAGCAAATCAACGTAAAGTGCCGCAGGAAGGGTTTCCTGAAGTTCCACGGCCGTATTCTCGAAAGCCTCGGAATATGCAAATATGCAAACATTCTGGGAACTCACTCGTTGGTTGGTAGTAGATTTTCCTTGGAGAGCAGCCGGCACGGAAGGACCTTCCTTCCCCCGGTGGACTCCGTGAGACCTAGGGAAAGGGATGCAGCTCGGGGATTTGTTACTGGGATTGGGGGATCACCATATTTGAAGGCGATTTTTATATATTGCTAATTTTTTTCGAGTGTTTCGAGTTGGCCAGAGGACTAGAGTAGCTTAAATTGATTTAATATTGTTACAAATCTAAGTACTTTTGCCTTGTAAGTTTTCTTTCATGATAATCAAGCATGATGATCAAGTTTAGACCGAAGGCGGAACTCGGAAGAGAATTCAAACAGCCGCACGACCGTCTATCCGTCCTGCATTCCCCTTCGAGTAAATAAATAATAAATCCAGTAAATAGTTGGAAAGAGTACTCACGCTTCCAGAGATCGTCGCTCTCGTTGCGCGGTTGGAGGCGAACTTCGTGCACTGTTCCGCTGACGGAGTCCGAAATACTCTTGCCCAGGGTTTCCTCCAGGCAAAATGTACGGCATGACTCCTATATATGACACCCAGTTTTATTTATTTAAAGGTCATAATCTGTTAATTATGACAAATTACAATATCAAGTTGGAAAATATTGGGAAAAAGCAATCTTGTGCAAGGGAAAGTAACAGTTTTCCGGTTTTTACTTAAGCTCCTTGAATTTACATCCATATTTGGTCATGTATTCTACTGTATGCTTCAAGCAGAAGTTCTCGCAGCAATTAAATGCAAAAAATGTTAAGTCTATTGCACGGTTTCACATTTTTGGTAACACCACCAAACGACGCTACCTCGAACACATTCGAAGCCCAAGCCGCAAAGGAGAGTTCCTGCCCGCACATCTCGTCCCCATACGCCAGGGGTAGGATCCTCTCTCCGCCCAGCTCCCCGAGCAGGTTGTCCACGTAAACCCCGAAGGAGGCGAAGTTCGGGTACGACGACGATCCCAACGCGAACACGGCGAACCTGCATTGTGCATAATGGCTCTACTATAAAGCTCGTGAACAGAGAGAGCACTCAATACGCCGTAGTTTCTCAGATACGAAGAGTTCCGAACTACATATGAAAAGGCAGAATTGCGAAACACGAAACTCCACCACTAAGATAATGGGAACTGCTATATGTATCCAACGGTGAATGCAAAGGACCTTATTACTGCTACAGTAGTGAAGTAACAGTGTACATTTTTTAAAGGCCATAATGTAATGGAATTTTGGACTATTTACCAGTCTACTTCCGGAAGAAAGGAAATTCTTGACAAAAATTTTTTTTTTTCTTTTTGGGTTTGTAACTCGCAAATTCAACATTTTTCATGACCAAAACAACACGTGCTGAGGGGCATTGAATTGTATGAAGGCAGAAACGATTGATAATTCAAGCAAGAAGAACCTAATGGACAGCGGGAAAATCATGAAATCATCTGTAAACACTGTGCAAAAAAATATGCAGCGATACCTTTGGGAATCGGTAGAAGAATCGGCGGAGAAGTGCAAAGCCAAATTAAACACCATATTTGAAAGAAAATATTACTTCCAGGCGTGAAATTGAAATGAGGCCGACCTGGAATCTCGAGATCGTCGGCGGAATCTGGAATTCGTTGGCTGGCACATTTTCCGCATCGGAGTGCAAAAATGAAGCTGAAGGAATTGCAGGTGAAAAGAGGGAGATCTTCCCTTACAGAACATTTCTCCGTGAGTAAAAGTTTAAATTTGAGGCTTTTTCTGGAAAATTGTTCTGGGACGATCTCACGAGGGGAATGGGAATGGATTTTCATTTCCCTGGGAATCGGGGCCTGAAGTTCCACCCACAACCAAATGAAAATCAATTTTCACTAAATATGAAATATGTCGGCGAAGCCGGTTATTACCCATTCATGAAAGGTCTCTTAGCAACATGTTGGCGAGCCCATTTCACAGCGGTTTTCATTTATGTTGCACAATCCGCCCGGAAAGTTCGCCTGAGAGCCGAATCTCGGTACTTGCGTCCAAACCCAATTGCATGAATTAATTTGAATCACCGACGATTCATTTTTTCAAAATGCGAAACATGGGGAACGACGCTGAAATTCCGACCGCTGATTTCCGCTGATTGATAGGGTTCGGTTTGAAGTTCTCCTCTAGGCCACTAGATGGAAGTATTGGGTTCTCACATTTCTGAAAGGGCACAAAAGTGCCTTCCCCTTACCCAAGGAATCATCTCTCACAAGAGAGTTTTGTACGTCCCCGAATGTCTCGCCTTGCCTCATATGTAGCAATCAATAAACTTCGACAGTTCCTTATTTGTCATCCCCATTTTCCAGATATAATCATGGAGTCCCGTGAAGAAATATGCCCTTATCCTATGCTTTAATTCGAAGAGGTCAAAAGTGGTGGTGGTGAAGGCGGCGGCGGCGGCCGTGGCTGTCACCCCCAACGCGCAGGCCTACCATGCAATCTCATTCTTGATCATAGGCCAGGCCTTCCACGGCCTAAAGCGTCAGGCATATAAGGATACGCCTTTCCAGGCCATCTTATACTTTAATTCGAAGAGCCCGAGAGTTGTGGTGGTGGCGGTTGTCACACCAGCGCGCAAGGCCTACAAGACTTTCACTTAAGGCTAAATGCTAGGCCATCCACCCCTCAAAGCGCCAGGTCCTTCAGGCTATGCTATTCTAGGCCATAAGCTTGGCCATCCATCGCTTTTAGCGCCAGGTCCATCGAACTATATCAGTCTGAGCTTCATACTTAGTTGTGTCAATCAAAGGGTGGAAAGAACTGAATGCATGTCGCGTTTTATTTTTTTGTTAGGTCAGGCGTGGCGGTTCGGGACATCGCTTCCATGCAATATTTTTCTGTTTACGTTTCATGTCATGGCAGATTTATTTGAGTTCTCACGATTGATGAAATCAAAATAATAACGTAAGTTCTCTGTTTCATACGTCGCGCAAACGGGCCGCTCTTTCCATCAAAATGGTGGCGATTTTTGCGTTCTGTGGTTGAACATGAAATTTAAAAAATGTTGAAAGTGGTCCCACAGGACGGCGATGAGGCAGTCGTTGCAGATAAAAAAAACGATTGGTGCAGGCGCAGAAACTACGTTTGCCACTGCAGTGGCTGTGCGAAGTGCCAAAATCGGTGCTTTAGGAGGTGCTAGCCATTATTGTTAGAATGACTGGTGAACAATACCCAGTTGCATGTAGGGAACGAAAGGCTGAACAGCAAGAGGCAGCGAATGCTGAGCTCAGAAATAAGAAAGCCTGCTGGGCAAATTGATGGAAGGAACGTAGAAATCAGGTGTCGAAAGCCGGTAGGCGGCCGGGAATTGAACCCGGATCTCTTCCTTGCCAGTCAGGTGTGCTACCATTACACCACGGAGCTCGGGACATTTCGTCAGGCCTCTCCATGTCAACTCAAATCGCTACGTTGCGATGGTGACTGTCACCGCAACGCGCGAGGCCTACGAGATCAGATCATTAAAATGATGGCCATAGATTATGTCGTCCACCACTCAAAGCACCAGGTCCATTAGGCTATGCCATCAACCGCTCAAAGCGACAGGTCCATGGGACTATATCAGTCTGAGCCATAGGCTTTGGCTCATCCTATTACTTCCATATTCTTAATACTTACCTGTGTCAAGCAAAGGGTGCTACGAACTGAATGCGTGTCACGTTTTCACTGAACGACTGCAAGTTCTTCATTTGAATACATTCTTTCCTGAAGTATATTATCTGTATTTATTATTTTTTTCCGTTAGGTCAAACGTGGCGGTTCGGCCATCGCTTCCATGAAATAATTTTCCATTTGCGTTTCATGGTCAATTTATTTGAGTTCTCATGTTTGATGAAGTCAAAATAATAGTCTAATAAGTATCTCTTCATATGTCGCGCAAACGAGGTGCACCTCCCATTAAAATGGTGGCGATTTTTGCGAGTTGAGGTTGAATGCGATAAAAGAAATGTTGGAGGAGTTCCCACAGGACGGCGATGAGGCAGTTGTTGCTGGTAAAAAACGGTTGGTGCTGGCGCGGAAAAAACGTTTGCCACGGCAGTTGCGGTACGAAGTGCCTAAATCGGTATTACCCGTAATGGTTAGAAACGGTGATAAACAGCAAGCACATGTACTCAGGGAGCTTAGGGCCGTTCAGACCGCTGAACGCCAAGAGGCAGCGAATGCTGAGCTTCGGAAAGGGAGAGCCGTGCAGCCTGCTAAACAACTTGATGCAAGGTTGGCATTTTCAGGAATTATTCGCTAGCATTCCCTTACGAAAATGTCTTATAGGATTCCTATATATTCCTAAAGGAATATATAGGAATCCAATAGGAATCCTATAGGAACCTAAAGGAAACCTATAAGATCCTATATGCCCTATAGAGTTCAGTTTGGGACCTATAGATCCCCCTATAGAACCTATAGGGTTCCTCATAGAACCAATAGGGTTCCCCATAAGGCCTATAGGTTCCCTATAGGGTTCTGTATAGGACCCGTAGGGTTCCCTATAAAACCTATAGGGTTCCCTATAGGACCTATAGGGTTCCCTATAGGGCTTATACGGAACCATATAGGCCTATAGGGTTCCGTTTGAAGTTCTCCTCTAGGCCACTAGATGGAAGTATTGGGTTGTCACATTTCTCAAAGGGCACAAAAGTGCCCTCCCCTTACCCAAGGAAACATCTCTCAGCAGAGAGTTTTGTACTTCCCCTAATGTCTCGCCTTGCCTCATTATAGGAATCAATTAACTTTGACAGTTCCTTATTTGTCAAGTGCCCTCCCCTTACCCAAGGAAATATCTCTCAGCAGAGAGTTTTGTACTTCCCCTAATGTCTCGCCTTGCCTCATTATAGGAATCAATTAACTTTGACAGTTCCTTATTTGTCATGCCCATCTTCCTGATATAATCATGAAATCCCTTGAAGAAATATGCCCTTACTCTTTTTGAAGGCCACGTACGAAACTGAGTAGACTTTATCCATATGGAGTTTTAGTAAAGAGACGTGTTCGCAGGTTCTGTCTTCTATTACCTTAGGTCGAGAGAAGTAATACCACTTCTTTCTACAGAAGGAAATAGATGTACAATCCAGCAACGCATGTGGGGTGGGGTCATAAATTATGCAGACCCCCGCAGTAGTGGTATTAATAATGGATGTGTCCCTACCATGGAAAAGCCCCTATTCGGTTTTTGATTTACACTGAAATGCTGCGCCAATATTAACCCCGGTCGCCGTTTAGTTGTAATGCCTGGGTTTCGAAACCCAAAATATCATCCCCGAATCCTATAGGTCAGGAGACCTATAAGAACCTATAGGGATCTTATAGGATCCTAAAGGATCCTATAGGTTTTTCGTGTTTAAAAAACCTATAGGAAAGTCTATAGGTTTCCTATAAGAAATAGCTAAAGGTTTCCTATAGGACATTTTCGTAAGGGTAGCCTCTTCTTCCCCCACCCCCTCCCCCCGATCGCGTCTGGATTTAGTCATCAGTTTGATGCCATGTTCTTATAAAGATTCCACCGATCTCGGGTTTGGAAAATATGTTCGCGACTGCGGAGGTTAGCAATGCAGAACGCGTTCCAGGATCGTTTCCATGGCTGCTTCGTCTTCGAAGAGTTTTCTTCAACGGAGGCATTCCGTATGTAAATCTACGCCGCCCAACAAAAGGAGAGGGCCAAATTCATCGCTAGGCGGAGTCACTTTTTTTTCAGAGTCAATTTCATTCTAAGGAGGAGAGTGCGGCATACATTCCCGGCCTAAAGCAGATGTCAACGTGTTTTCCCAAGCCTGTTTTTGAATGGAATCGGACTGTATGGAATATATTTTCGCATTTGCGATTCTGAGCTCGATACGGACGACCTAGAATGGGGCGCGAGCTACGTGGCACACGTCACGAGGAAAGTCTTCATCCCCCTCAATGAGGTCATTCATCGTGACACGTGCCACGTAGCTCACGTCCCGCAGCTCATCATGCTTGCGAACGTGCCGGTCCTTCGCTTATGCGCATTTAAGCGGGAAAAGTCGCTTGAGTGGGAAGAATTTCGGAAAATCCCGAAGACTTCCCTTACGGAAATGTCCTATAGGAAACCTATAGTTACAGTATTTCTTTTAGGAAACCTATAGACTTTCCTATAGGTTTTTGTAACACGAAAAACCTATAGGATCCTATGGGATCCCTATAGGTCTCTTGACCTATAGGAGTGCGGGATGATGTTTGGGGTTTCGAAACCCAGGCATTACGACGGAAAAGGCGACCGGTGTTAATATTGGCGCAACCTTTGGTGTAAATCAAATACCGATTAGGAGTTTTCCCATGGTAGGGACACTTGCATTATTAATACCAGTACTTCCCCGGCCCACATATATCGATGGGTTGCGCGTCCACTTCCTTCGGTAAAGAGAAGTATTATTCTTCTCTTGACCTAATAAAACAAAATACAGGACCTGCGAGCCTTACTGTAACTCCAATCGGACAGAGGTTTTCGTACATGGTTTTCAAAGGGAATAAGGGCATATTACTTGCCTGGACTCCATGATTCTATCTGGAAGATGGGGATGACAAATAATGAAAGTGTCGAAGTTTGCTTTGTTGAATTTTTTAAAGTTTGTTGAAGATTGCTACAATGAAGCAATGGGAGGCATTTGGGGATGTACAAAACTCTCTTGTGAGAGATGATTCCAAGGGTAAGGGGAGGGCACTTTTCTGTCCTTTGAGAATTGCGAGACCCATATACCTCCATCTAGTGGCCTAAATGAGAACTTCAAACGTAACCCTATTGGCCTTTAGGGAACCCTATAGGCCCTATATTTACTAACCCTATAGAACCCTATAGCTTCTATAGAGAACCCTATAGGTACTAGAGGGAACCATATAGGTCCCAAACTGAACCCCTATGGGGCCTATAGGAACCTATCGGATTCCTTTAGGTTCCTATAGGATTCCTTTAGGTTCCTATAGGATTCCTATATATTCCTAAAGGAATATATAGCAATCCTATAATACATTTTCGTAGGGTTTGATCATCAGTGAATGAGTTTGGCATCGAGGTGGATATAGAGCTGCAGCGAGGCGAGGAAGCTTCCAAATAAAACGTTGGACTGGAGAGGCACGGTCCGGACCGCAATGGGATCGAAACGCCGCTCGTGTCGCGGAGTCCGAAAGGGCAAGGAGGGGGCTGCCCGGATGGCCGACTGCTTCGCGAGTGCCTCTCCGTCCGCCTTCGTTTCCGAAGGCTGAGAAGTAAGAAAATAAACTAAGAAGCAAAGAAAAAATTGGCAGCCTGACGAAGTCGATTTCGAGAAAGCTCCGACTGATGTGTGGATTTTTCTCCGTGGTATGATGGCGCCCTGGATCCTTATTCACAAGCAGGTTTTTCGTAAGCCGACAATAAAACGATGGTGTTTTAAATTAGAAATAACCAAAGGCTTCCAGGGAGGAAAAAATTTTCCCGAAACGGTTCAATCACTTACATCACTCAAATGATTATCGGACCTAAAAATATTCACTTTTTCGACTTTTCCCCTTGACATGCTACTGTCATGAGGATGGCCGGATTGGATGACAGGAGAGGACGAAAGAAAGCCAGGGGACGGCCGGGAATTGAACTCGGGCCTCCTGATTGCCGGTCAGGTGTACTACCACTACACCACCGAACCCGGGACATTCAATCGTGCCTCTCAATGCCATCCTTATCATTACACTACTATAGTTATTTAAATATCTTACCTCCACGGTACGGGAAACTCTTTTGCCTTTTGAATGTTGATTGATGATGGAGTTGGCGCTTTAGGAAGTGCTTAAAATGGCTTTAAGTAATGTACTTATTTTTTTTTTGCCAATGCTTAAGTTTCCTCATGTTCTAATGCTGCTTCCTCGAGGCAGCGAGACACTTGCAAGTGTTTCGCAACGGGATCGCGCAAAAATGAAGCGACCTCTTCTTGCTTTTCCAGAGCGATGGCGATGCATGATACTAGACGCATGATACTTTATGCATGATACTCGATGCATGATACTCGATGCATGATACATGATGCATGATACTTGATGGACGACATCCTACTCGGTGTCCATCAAGCTCTTCTCTGAGAGGGAATGGTCCGGTGCGATTTTCGACACTTTCCATTCGATGTGGATGTGTGTTTCTTCTCGAGATTTTTTAGAATTCGAAATAATTTTCCGTAATGGAATGGATGAGCTTATTCTTCCATTACTAGGCAAAGAGGAAGCCTCTCACCATTTCGCGTTTTGAAATCATGAATTTCCTTCAGACCTCGAAAAACTCGCGCAATTCAATCGAAAATAAATGCATCAAAATGCCTTTACTGGCGATTCTTGAGTCTTTTTGCCATTGGGGCTGCGAGTCCAAATTATTACTCCCTCTGTCCAGAAATGATTGTCCTGTTTCCCATTTTTATTTGTCCAGAAATGATTGTCCTGTTTCTGGTTTTCGACTCTTAACTAAAGAAGAACGCGCCTGATGGATTGGCAGACACTTCGACTGACGACTCTTGGTGACTATAGATTTTGTAGTTAGTTGTTGATGAGCCCAATAAAAGAACTGGACTCACTTGGTGGCTCAACAGGGACACACTTCCCCATGTCATAAGTAACCTTTGTCCCACCATTGTGGCAATAGTATTCACCCTGCATTGACATGCAGTGAAGCGAAGCCAATGAATTTGTTTCTCAATAAAGATCTTGTAAGGGAGTTAAGGGTTTATTTAAAGGGACTCTTGAGCAGATTTTACAACATCCATAGGGCACAGCAAATTAAGCGGTAGGCGGCCCAAACGCGTAAGTTTGTCCTTTCCGACCCACGACCCATACTTCAGGTTTCCATCGTGGCTATAGCAACGTCTTTCTTTTGTCGCGTATACCCGACAAAAGAAAGTCGTATATCGCGCGCCGCTGGTCGTTGGTAAGGTTTTTTTTTGTCGCCAGGGATTCGGTCTCCATGAGGTTTTCTGTTGGTTGCTGCCGTTGATCAATCGAGGGCACGGGCTACGGGGATGTAATGTGCAGTAGTGACTCTCCTCCCCAAGGTGCTGAAGCGAGAATTTCCATTGATGTAATTTTGGACTAATCGGTGTGGTTCAAAAACTCTTACAAATAAGAATTTTTCGGCTCCCAAAACTGCACCTTAAAAGGAGTCCAAATGCTCAAATCTATATGAGCTATAGAGGACACCGAAGACTATTTTGTTACATAAGCAGAATTTATTAATGCCCCAAGCCAGCCTTAATTTTCAAGAAAAAGTGAAACAGGACAATCATTTCTGGACAGAGGGAGTATTATTTTTTTACTTACTCTGAACGAAAAAAAGAGAGGTCGGATTGCAATGATTCCAGGGTGAAATTTTTAATTGAATTATTTAAGTAGAAAAATTTAAGTAAACTCGAGAGGTAACTGATTCCTGGAACTACCAGTTTCTCAATGGTTTCACAAAGCAGATAATGAACCTGTTTATCGGGAGAATTCACTCAATAACTGTTATGAGTGAGCAACAGGCAAACTGTGGAAATTTTTCCTAGACATTAATTCGTGTCAAACCCGTTCCTCAGTGATTTAAGAGCACGGTCCATATCGGTACATGCACCGGAAGCAGCTTTCAAAGCGAAGAAGCCAATCAGCAGGTTTTCGTCGAAACCGTAAGTTTTTCGAGCGAAACGTGAGGTAAATTAGCTAAAACTGCGTGCTGATTGGTTGGGGCCGAAAGCAAATGCTGGAGTTTCCTTATTTTTAGGTCTCATTCAGACAAGTTGTAGCTACTTTATATCCGAGATAGGGACTCCGGAACAAGAAAAGATAGTAAGAGCATATATGAAACCGATCTCATCCTGGGGAAGCGTGACTTTCCGTGTCGGCAGGAAAGGAACGAGCCAGGGAAATGCGTCGAGTCCTAAAGGTGTTTTTCGGCATGCGGAGAACCTCCTCGTGCGGCCGGAACGCACGTCTTCCGCGCGTCGAAGAGCGCCTGACGCTTCGCATTCACTGCGTAGTCTCGACGTGCAAGGGGCATAGATTCTTGGAAATGATAAGCAACCCCTCAAGTCGCATTTGCATGTCGGGAGAAGAAGAATCGGTCTTCGTGGAGCGTATGTCATATTACGTAATAGGTTGAAGAGGTTTACGGTCTGGGGCCGTATTCACGAAACATTCGTACGAACTTTTTCTTCGTAAGAAGGGAAAAGTTCGTAAGTGGTATTCATGAAACCTCCCCTGCCACGAAATTCTTACGAAGTTCTTACGAAGTTCGTAAGTGGTATTCATGAAGCATTTTCGCGTAAGATGTTCGTACGATCTTCGTACGCAGTTCGTAAGAATGCTGCTCAATTTTGGCATTCACGAAAACACAAAAGTTCGTATCTTTCTTCGTAAGTCTACGAATGGTCCCGAGGTATCGTAAGTGGCCACAATGACGATGTCGAGGGATCTGTGGAACTCCATTGGGTGTCTCAATTAAGCCAAGGTTCACTCACACTTGGCGGTTAACAGGATATATGCACACAGGATTCACAAGATTTTGTCTCGGAGGTTACGAGGTTATTCACATTCATCCAGTGTCAGAAAAGCAAGACGATAATGCGCCAGCAAAACTCTTTTTCTGCTCAATTATTGAAAAATCTTTCGACAGAGATCGGACAGTGGGAAATATCTACCGCCGGTCCTGCCACTCTACCTGAGAAAACTTAACTCCTTTCGCCTTTGCAAGTCACTTCAGGTCCATGAATTAGATTTTACTTTTTTAGCAGTTCTCCGTACAGAGGAGAGACAGCTCACCGCCTCAGTCTCTAAATCCTATGCTTGCAATTTCATTTTCCCTACAACGCTTGAGCTGAGTTTCTTCAGCAAGACATGGTTCCTTCGCTCGACTTCTTCAATGAGCGTCCCAATTTTCTAGCAGGTGAAATTCGGTCGTCGACCACTTTCTCCTCTACTCTCCATGATACGAACGTTGATAACGCGTTCAGATATTTTCCTAGGGTATTTCTGAAACCTTGAGGTAGTTTTTATAACGTTGAGATTCACTGGGTACCGTCTTTAAGGGTGTTTTCGAAGATTCGACCGGATCTCCAGTCGTGTTAAAACTTCCTGTAAGAAAGAGCAAAAACAACGGCACGGAATGCGCAGAAAGTTTGCAGAAGGCTCCTATGATATGGGGACTCGTGAGTCATGCTGCCAGCGTGAGAGCCACGTTGTTTTCTACTCAACGATTGGTTTGGTAGCTCCCGACCTCGGTTATGATTGGCTGGCTCATTATCATCGCTACGAAGTTTCATGAATACCAACAGTGTTCGTAAGAATGAGACAAGGACTTACGAAGTTTCGTGAATACCAAATATACGAAGTTCGTAAGAATATCGCATTCTTACGAAGTTTTCGAGAATACGGCCCTTGATTTGCACCACTACTGGAACTTGGTGTTTCCGTCCAAGTATTAGCCCTGGAGCCATGGTTGGAACTTTTGCCAGCGCCTGAGCTGTTCTTCGAAGGAATAGGGCGAACTCATGCGTTGCAACCTCATCGACGCTGAAAAAGCGTTTTCCTTCCAAAAGGAAAACGCATTTTCTTCTTCCGCGGGAAATTAGAATCATCAATCATGAATGACCATCAGCGATCGGTGGGCAGGTGCGTTGTCGTAAAGGAGACTCCCGTTCCTCTGGGGTTCCTTCAACAGTTAGAGGGTCTCTGTGGGAGTTTTCCGTAAATTTTTTATGGCAAATTTTGACGCTTTCAAGCTGCAGGAATCGTGCCATTTTCGCTGAAAGACGTCAGAGCGACGAATGACACTTGATACTTTCTACATCGGCGGGCTCCGACATCATTGAAGCGCATTCCAAGGACTTCGCATTTGGGGAGCGCCTTAAGTAGATGTCTAACTATGCATCTATTCTGGTTATATGTTCTGGTCTATCTAGTTCGGGCACTGCCCTCCCAGTTCGGAAACTTTTTCCACTTCCTACGCCAGGAGACTATTCCTCGTGTCCCATTCCCAACAGTGTGTCTGTTACCTCCCACTTACATTGTCCGAAGATGAATAAGTAAAAAATTATAGCGTATGATTTGCATCAGCAGGAACTAACCATCCTCGAGTTGCATGGAGTGAATAAATTAATCTCTCAGCTTGGATCGGAGAGTTTTGTCACTGAAGCGATGTGCCTGTTCCCTTCCCAGCTTCGTCAATGGTGGATCAAAAGTTGACAAAAGGGGAGAGAAGTTCAGAATATCAGCATTAACAGGGTTTTCTAGTGAAACTCAATACGTTACTCAGGTTGAGACCCTTCAGGTAGTGGTATCCTTTCACTAGCCGACACGTGGAAAACTTCAACGAAATTCTGGTCCGCCTGGACTAGGGGTGTCGATCTGCCACGATAAATACGAAGATGGTGTTCCTATCGATGAAGGGGTCAGGATCCCGATAAATTTAGGGCGAAGATCGCATTCCCGCAAGGATATCTCCTCCAGCGGGATGACTAAGTGTTAGAAGTGGGGGTGTTTTACACGTCCCTGCGGAAAAGTCTGCGTCGAGATGCGAACACCACTAAGTCGGGGGAGGGAAGGAGGGATTGCGAAAGACGTACAATCTCTCTCCCTCTCTCTTCCGTTCTCCGGAAAGGATCCGACAGCCGGAACTGCTTGAAAGAAAGTGCTCGCTCGAAAGAGTGCGACAGACTCCCGGAGCCATGGGAGAGAAGAAGGCGCTGCGCATGCGCACATTGCAAGCTCCTGCGGGCATACAGGTGCCGAATCGCATACACATTATGGCAGTCATCGCGACCTTGTGGCTTGCGCATTCGACTCTCCCTTCAGGTGTTCGGGTTTTGCCGTTTTACCCCATATATAGATTTCCAAAATTCTACCGACTTGTCATGCCACATCGTGTACCTCAAGTCCTGGGGAAGAGGCCCACGTCTGGAATTTGGAAAAGCATTATTGAACGTGTTCTGTATTTTGATGCGGCAGCTTGTACGATATTCAGCTAAGTGAGTTGCATCATATTTCATGGCTTTCAAGCTTCCAATCAAAAATGAAACCACATGAAGTAAATAGGAGAAACAGCAGGATTTAAAAAAAAAAACATAGGTTATAAAAAAAACGAGGAGGCTTTGAAAACCTCATTCTTGAGACCTCGTCCTCGACAAAGCCATTGGGATCAGACAGAGGTGTCAGCGAGATGGTATTCGTCATCGCCGAAGAGGATGTTGTTGAAACCGTATTTGTAGTAACGAAGCCTCGGGTTGAAGCTGCCGAACGGAGAAGATAATACTGGGAGCCTTCCCGCCTCCTGCATGACCAGGGTCAGGCTGATCAATGCAGCCATCCAGAAAAGGACCTGGGAACAAGGAGGGGGAGGGGGATGTTATCAGTCTTCGTGAATTAAACATGGCTTTTTCTATGCTCCAAATGTGAATTTTTTTTCTTACTTTGTTTTGATTTAAATATAAAACATATTGGAGGATTTCGCGATATCAAGTTATTCAATGTATGACGCGATCACTTTGCAAATGGTTCACACTGCGTACAGTCATTTACATTTCCTGGAATGTTAACCGGTTCCGTGGCAGAGAAAATGAGCGCCTTAAGAACGTGTAAACATTCATGGCATGTAAACAAAGGAGATTTGGTGAACGGCTTAGCTTATAACATGTTCAACTTGAATCAGCCGATTCAACATGCGTAGTTATGCACTTCTGAGAATGGAGAAATTCGGGTAATGAGCCGAGCTGATATGTTCAGCTCGATTAATTGATCGTTGAATGGGTTGAATGGTTTTGGTTCTAGATGATGCTAAGCCATCAATTTCTCTATTCCAGAGATTGATGCCCTAAATTTGAAGTATACGTAGACTTGAACTAGCAGGGGGCAACATGACCTTCTTGGCCCTTAAGGAAAATATGAACATTTGTGTAATATGCACTAGGTACAATGCAAGAGAAGCAGACGAAAGTCCTTATTTTGAAAAACCTAGATAATACGGCAATTATTGTGTTGAACAAATTGTCTAGGGCATAAAAGAGTTGAAACCGAATTAGAAGATGAGAATAGAAGAAGCAGACCTTCATATCGACGAGCAGATGTGCACAGAATGGGAACTGAACGCCGAGTGTGATGATGATCCTTCTAACACTCCCCTGCTGGACTGATACCTCTTTTTACAACGCTCTTCCTTCCCGATCTTCGAATTCGTATGCTGTTCCAGGAAGGATATGCACAGCTTGTCCCCAGAATTAAATGGATTCGTTTCCCAGGAACTGCCCTGAGTAATCTCACCATCAGAGCGGATTTTTTCAAGTGACACATCCAGTATCCTGATAGTGACTCAAGCAACAGAGCCGCTATTTCTCGAAAATCAATTGAAATCGAGGATTCCCTTTATGACGAATGCGTTCCTTTGCTCATATCCCACCGAAACCCACCAAATCGATAACAGGACCGTATTTGAATGACCTAGTATGGTTGAAATTCCAAAATTGTTGCGATATCAGAAAATGTGATCTCTGTCGCGGTTACCATCACTGACAACAGGAAACCCAATTATTGTAAACTTGAAAGCCATAATTAAAAAATGTATTAATGTTGTTGTTACACAAAGTGTTCCCGTTACCTTCACAACTGAATGGGATCAGAAACAGCATTCCCAGAAATCTGGAAATTTGAGACGGTTTGCATTGCTTCCTCTATGATGTGCCGCATTTCCTTAGAAGCAATGCAACAGTTGAATAATCCTTTCTATTCGTGATTTCTCATATAATGCTCTCACCATTTTTTTTTTACGGAATGCGGATAGCGATTGAAGTTTCATGAGAGCCGTTCTTGTCAAAGTTTTTTTTTATTAAGGAAACGTAACTCCTAAAATGAATCCCGTAAGAACCTATAGGGAACCCTATAGGCCCTATAGAGAATCCTATAGGTCCTATAGCGAAGCCTACAGGTCCTATAGGGAACCCTACGGGTCCTAAACAGAACCCTTTGGATCCTATAGGGATACCTATAGGTTCTATAAGGAACTCTATAGGTTCTATAATGAACTGTATATGTTTTATAGGGAAAAATTTAGGTCCCAATCTGAACTCTATGTGGCCTATAGGAACCTATAGGATTCGTATAATGTATATTCCGAAAGGATTATATAGGAATCCTATACGACATTTTCGTAAGGGCGATAATTGAACGGATTCTATGGCATGCATGCTCGTCTAATTTTCCTTTTCAGATCATGCGTAATGTGCTTGCGTACATCATCTTCCTGCAGTTCAGATATGAAGTTTCAAAATCATCATTTTCATCTGCTGGAACATCATGAACCGTTGATGTTGAGAGTGAAGAAATCATTCATGAAACATCTGTTTAGTTTGAAATGAAACATTTGTTTAGTTGCAGATTTTCTTTGTTGAAATATATTAATATCCTTAATGCTTACGGTCACGATCGGAGAGCTCCAATCAATTTTCAACTATTTCTACCCTGTTGTTTACGAAAGTAATATATTGTAATTTCACTTTAGACCTCGCTCTCATTTATGAAAATACTTGGATACAGGATATCATGATTAAAAACGGTTTTCAAAGTGGAGGAAGCAGGATGATGAAGTAAACCCCTTGTCTAGCAGGCTACGTTCTACCCCCAGGGTTGAGGCTTTTTTCATTTTAACTAGATACAACTGCATATAACCGGAACATACCTGTGGACCAAGCGACTTTAACCCTTTCGTGCATAAATTATAAAAGGAGAAAAAACATATGCATTTCCGAGTTTAATGTTTAGGGTGGTACTCTGCTGAAATTGTCGTAATTTCCACACTTAGGAACCAACACTGAACAGATTAAGTGCCTTGGAGTGGACGGCATGCACCAAAAATTTCGGGGAAAGTGGTGGTAACTGAATAAACCAACATCAGGACAAAAATCATATTCGTCCGTTTCATTGGACATGATGTCCAATTATACCGCTGCTTGTCGAGTTACTGCGCTCCCGTTGATAACTCCGATTATTTCTAAAATATTCTCAAGCATTTTGCTTGCTAATTATTTGTTTCCTTTGGTAGGTTGTTGGTTGTCCTTCACACATTCCTTTTGATAGAGCTGAAAGAAAATTCAGTTCCCATCCGTTAAGAAAAGTCACTGGACATTCAAGGAATTCAGGAGTGCTATACCTAAAACGAAGCGAAAATATCTAAGTTTACCCATGTTAATGTGCATACATCATTTTTATAGTGGCCGCTGGCATGCGCAAAACATGGGGCATTCAAGATCGTGAATTATCTTTGTATATATTTTTTGGATAGCAAAAAACGCGAAATCGTCCACAAATAGGTGCCTGTCCTCGAACTGGTGAATTGACCCCTTTTTTCAATTACAGCTGGTAAAAGGTCTGACAGAATTCCCACGTGGAATCGTTATTGGATTGCCATATCACTATTGTAATCTTGCAGTCCTTTCATTTATGGCATCAAAGGCGTGGGTCTTGCACTTCTAGTGAACAAAATTACTACTCTGGATGAGTCGAGAACGAAAACTAAGTCCACTTATTGAATGCGAATTGGTCCTTTGTAGAAATTTCTTTCTTTTTGTGGGAACAGGTCCTTTGCCTTCACCACTGATTGTAATATAAGTTGCTTTTCACCGAAAATAATGCTATTTTCGACGGAGTAGAAAGAAGCAGGAAAGATTCAAAGCTTCTTGCCCCGAGGTAATAAAAATATGTTATGGGGAGGTTGGTTCCGGTACTTGACCACCATGCTACGTATTTTAAATTTCAACTGTTGCTTTTAGATGAGTCTTTTACCTTTCAGATTGCTGGTAATGAAAGAATGGCGTTGTTAAGAGCTAAACTGGAGATAGTTAAACATAGAACAGTGATAACAATGATAATTAAATATCCGTTCATATGCGTCTATTCAATAAAATTTAAGAGATTACCATATGCTCTGAACATGAAATAATGATCTATTTTGAAAGAACTAAAAAGGGACCGTGCCATATCTGACTAAATTAGTGGGCCAAATACTTTTTCCAAATACACAAAATGAAAATGTTCCATGAATTTGTTCTTTTCCAATTGACAGCAGAAGAGACAGTTTTAATAACATAATCGATGTTGAGTACTCGTTCAAGTGAATTTTTTTTAATGAATAAAAAATGGACAATATACACCGACATAAAGGGTTACCGACATTCACGGGTATTATCGAAGACGATTCGAAATCCATCACGCATCACATTTCCTTCAGAGCATCATCCCGAAGTTTTATCGCATGCCAAAAAGTGTGCAGGTGAACATCTCTGACAACCATGAAAAAAAGCCTGGGCAACAACCTGTCAGTCACACAAAGATATGAAGACCACACACCAAACACTACAAGCATCTGAGTGAAAATGGACACAAAAGAGAAAAATTGGCTAACGTTGGCAACTCAATCCAACGCGAAGAGTCAGTCTGCGGTGTCGGCGAGGTGATACCCGTCGGAATTTGGGAAGAGTTTGT
Organism: Darwinula stevensoni; assembly: GCA_905338385.1. NCBI lineage: Eukaryota > Metazoa > Arthropoda > Ostracoda > Podocopida > Darwinulidae > Darwinula > Darwinula stevensoni. The sequence continues at coordinate 18,805 of CAJPEV010001667.1, forward strand.
CGTAGCCTTCGAAGTATTCCAATCTCGGGTTGCGTTCATGTGAATTGAGTTGACTCACATCAACATTACTCAAATCATAATGGCTGAGGTCGACATCGGGATCGTACATTTGATGATGGTAGATTTGAGTGCGCGCTTCCGCCTTATTAAAGGAGAGGACAAGGCAGATCCACGCAGCAATCCATAGCGGAATCTGGAATAATTGAAAGGGTTGTTTCAGTAGTCACATGACATATTATTCGTCCTTCTCTTTTCTGAGTTTAATTTCTGCGAACAAGAACGAACTGAAAATTGCAAGATTATACAATACAATGAAATTCGAGATGAGGTTATCATTGGAATATGAGTAGAACGACAGGAAAGAAACTCTTGAAATGTCGCACCACGATATTTCCCTTCTGGTCTCGAGTACTAGGTGTCACAAAATTATTGAACCACTTTTAAAGCTGAATTAAATTGGAACCCAACCAGCTAGATAATTGATGTTTAGAGCACTATAGGATCCCTATAGTGTCTTGTAGGTCTCCTGACCTATAGGAATCGGGGAGGATTTTTTGGGTTTCGAAACCCAGGTATTACGACGGAAAAGGCGACCGTGGTCAATATTGGCGCAGCATTTCGGCGTAAATCAAATACCGATTAGAGGTTTTCCCATGGTAGGGACACTTGCAATATTAATGCCAGTATTGTCCAGGTCTGTATAATTTATTGCCACGCCCCACATATGTTGTTGGTTTGCGCGTCCACTTTCTTCGTTAGAGAGAAGTATTCTTCATCTCTCGACCTAAGGAAACAGAAGACAGAACCTGCGAGCACGTCTCTTTACTGAAACTCCATTGGGATAGAGTCTACTCATTCTCGTACGTGCTTTTCAAAGGGAATAAGGGCAGATTTCTTTCCTGGACTCCATGATTCTATCTGGAAGATGGGGATGACAAATAAGGAAGTGTCGAAGTTTATTGATTGCGACAATGGGGCAAGGCGAGACATTTGTGCGAGATGATTCCTTGGGTAAGGGGAGGGCAATTTTGTGTCCTTTGAGAAATGCGAGAGCTCTATATTTTCATCTAGCGGCCAAGAGAACGTCAAACGGAACCCTATTGGCCTATTGGGAACCCTATAGGTTCCATAGGGAACCCTATAGGTTCTATAGGGAGCCCTATAGGTTCTATAGGGAACCATATACAGTATGTCCCAAACTGAACCCTATGGGACCTATAGGAACCTATAGGATTCCTATATATTCCTAAAGGAATATATAGGAATCTTATAATACATTTTCGTAAGGGGTAGTGTTTTCGGACTGAATTGTCTGGGTCCTGCAAGTATCTTAGATGTTCTTCTTATGGAGACCAACAGAGGCAAGTACGAGTAATCCTGAACTCCTTCTGCGTCCACTCCAAAATGTGGGTTTCCCAACAATGAGCCAAAGATGAAGGACTCACAGGACATCCTCCACCATAAGCCGGCTTAAACCACCCGTAAGCCAACTATAAACCAGTGAGGGCTGAACAAAGTATTGATATTATATACGCGTCGACTAAAAGCCATCGATGGCCCGATGAAAAAGGTTTGACTGAGTCTGAAAGGTCTAAAAGAAGAGAAATATGGAGCATTGTTTTTCTCTTTTCACTTCTACCAGAAGGTAAGAAAATCGGAGTTATCACTCCCTATTTTTCGAGAGTATACTCTTTTCATGTTGCAATCATGCACCAGTTTGTGCGGCTGTCGAAGTGTGGAAATCATGCAGCGTGAAATAGAGTTGCACCTTTTTTCTTAAAGCAATTTTGAAGAAGTCTGAGACAGTCGAGACAGAGAGAAAATTCAAATGAAATTAATTCTGGAGCTCATTGCCCGATGGATTCGGCAATGCAAGAATATCTCTCTCCGGGAAACTGGGAACTCGTCCCTATTCAACTCTACTCAAAATTCGACTGTCAGGGAAAAAAAAAGTACACGATGATTTCATGGATCGATGATGTGGATTTTTCGGATCAGATTTCAACGATTCGGAAGCGAAAGGAGCCTACCTTCATGATTATCGGTGAGGCACGAAAGGCGTGGAACGCAGCGCGTCGAATGATTCTTGGAACTCTGCTCGGCTGAGGGGGGGTGGATGGATCTATTTATGGCCTCTCGCCCAAGAAGCAACACCTTCATCTCTAGGTCGGACCCGTTTTCTTGGAAAGGTAGGTTGAGATTGGTTGTCAATGGCGTAGCCAGGGTTTCTCAAAAGGAATAAGGGAACAGAGAGTGGGAGGGAAGGAGAAAATGTATATAACTTTTCCTTGGTCGGGAGGGGGAAAGTGGGAAATGACTCATGCATTTAGATCAGAACTGAGGAGTAGGGGCTAGAAGCAAATTTGTGGCTCTAAAGCCCCCCCCCCCCCGGCACAGCCCCTCCGCTTCTTGCTACACCACTGGGCTCAGTCGTCATCAGGAAGATGCCATCGTCTCATAGAGACGCCACTGATCTCTGGCTCGGAGCATATTTTCGTATCCTTGAAGGATATCAATGTAAAACGTATTCCGCGATTGTTTTCCACGCTTGCCTTATCTTCAAAGCAATCGTGAAAACAATCGCATTCCATATCATGGTCTTTGCTGCATGACAAGCAGCGAGGGCCAAATTGATGGCTCAGTTGTGACACTTTCTCAAAGTCAATTTCATTCTAAGGAGGCGAGTGGAGCATGCATCCCAGACCTAAACCAGGAAATATCAATGTTTTCCCACGTACTCTTGAATAGATTCCCTTACGAAAATGTATTATAGGATTCCTATATATTCCTATTAGAATCCTGTAGGAACCTAAAGGAATCCTATAGGAACTTAAAGGAATCCTGTAGGAACTTAAAGGAATCCTATTGGTTCCTATATGCCCCATAGAGTTCCCTATAGAACCTATAGAGTTCCCTATAGAACCAATAGGGTTCCTCATAAGGCCTATAGGTTCCCTATAGGACCCAAAGGGCTCTATAAAGGACCCGTAGGGTTCCCTATAAAACCTGTATGGTTCCCTATAGGACCTATAGGGTTCCCTATAAGACCTATAGGACCTATAGGGATCCCTATAGGACTTATACGGAACCCTATAGGCCTATAGGGTTCCGTTTGAAGTTCTCCTCTAGGCCACTAGATGGAAGTATTGGGTTCTCACATTTCTCAAAGGGCAAAAAAGTGCCCTCCCCTTACCCAAGGAATCATCTCTCACAAGAGAGTTTTGTACGTCCCCAAATGTCTCGCCTTGCCTCATTGTAGCAATCAATAAACTTCAACAGTTCCTTCTTTGTCATCCCCATCTTCCAGATAGAATCATTGAGTCCCGTGAAGAATTATGCCCTTATTCCTTTTGAAAACCACGTACGAAAATGAGTGGACTCTATCCAAATGGAGTTTCAGTAAAGAGACGTG
>CAJPEV010001667.1:28083-60755 GCA_905338385.1 Darwinula stevensoni
CATCTAAAGTTACTGGACCTGTGCTGGGAGGTGCTGCCGCATCCGCCCTGCAGCCCCGACCTTGCCCCGTCCGATTATCACCTTTTCGTTGCCCTGGACCGTCACATGGGTGGAAAGCAGTACGCCAACCGAGACGACCTGAAAACCGATTTGGCCAACTTTTTCGTAGCGCAGCCGCCAGAGTCCTATTGGAATGGCATCCATAGTTTGCATAAACGTTGGCGTGAAGTGATAGAGGCCAATGGTGATTACATTCATGATTGAGATGATTTTGCTTTTAAATTAACTGGGTTGTAATAATTGTTCATGAAATTCCGAGAACTTTCTTTCCAATCAGATAGATTGTAGGCCTCGTGTCAACGCATGCAATCTTGACACACGGATTTTTCCCTTTTTTTCATGCTGGAGTGGTCCTCCGAAGTTCCTATCCTTACTCTATGGTACCGATACGTCTTCCAGTTGTTTCTTTTTCTAATTCTCTGATCGTCGCAAAGGAATGGTTCAAGGAAGCACCTACTGAAGAAATCGCAACCTACGCGTGAAAGACACAAGTGCTGAAGGATCTTATCCTTCTAATTAGTAGGTGTTGCCCGAGAGATCACAGTTTAAGGTGCACCTTGTGCGTTTGTAATTCACTCTGGCAACCTTTCACATAATTGGATTCTCAGTGAATCAGGCTGTTTCATATTCAACGATCCCAATCTCGGTGCGCAATTCCTTTAAGAACGAAGCAGGAAAAATACCACCAATTTACTTCTCAGCCCAGTCAAAATCAGTTCAGCATCGTCAGGACAACCGATTTCAGGTATTTCAAATCGAACGCAACTTGTGCTCTGGGTGTCAAGCATTTTCCAAAAGTATCCGCATCGGATCACTGCTCGGAAGCTCTAGCGTTCCTGGGCAAGTCTTCCGGCATCAAATCCATCAAAGCTAAACTTGCAATTTGTTGCCCCCTCCTGAAGTTTGTAGTGTGCCTACGTGGTGTGTTTCGCCTTATAAAATAGAATATACGCGTATATAACACTTATTTATTGAATCCTAAGGAATGACTCATTTTATGGGTATATATCTACTGTCTGTAGGACTCGGAATGCTGCCACATCTTTATTCCTTTCATCTTTTTATTGCTGAGGATGACTTTTGCCCCCGCCTGTTCAAATCAGCACTAAAAGCTGAGGGGTTCGTGTACTCCGAAGAGTATATCCTACGAGCTTGCATGAGTTACATCCATCTTTCTTAGACATGTATTATTGGATACTTTTTGTTGGAGAATAATGTGAATCCAGAAGGTTTAGCCCGAACGTTTCTTCCACATCGTAATGTCGAATAGCATACTTGTTAAATGTATATTATGTGTGTCCTCCGATGAATTGCGGTGGGAACATGTCGCTTTCCTAAAACCTAAGCAAGTACCAGGAAATGTATTTCCTGTCGCACAAAAATTAACGAAGGAAATTTGTGGCATTTGTCGAATTCTACAGGTAGTCCGTCTAAACGATTAAGATTAACGTTCATCTCGGATTCAAAAGTAACAGCCACAAAAGCCACCATTACAATGTTACGATGCATTTCCATTTCAGAGAACATGGGGAAGTTTATTCATACCCTATTCGTGCTTTCATCTTCATGCGCCATGCATACTGTACAGTACAGGGAGGCCCATAATTCCCATACGGTTATGGGAGATCGCGAAAGAAATGCAAGATATCGGAACGGAATTGTTACTATGCATGGCAGTGACATACGCTCATGCGGAGTGTATTAATGTTAAGTTTTTCAGTATTCACCGCGCGAACTGTCCCCAGACAATCAATATTGAGTTACAAATGGATGCGGAAACATGTCCATTTACGAGTTCCCCGGATATGACAGCAACTGCTTATTGGTATCTGTCGTTTGTGAAGGAGACAGGGAGCCAACGAATGCAATATGTGGAAAAACTCACGGCATTCTTCTCGAACGAACTTTCAAAAATCACTCGTCTAATGATGAGAGCATCCCTGCGCACATGGCGTCCTTTAAGACTTTGTGTTGAGCATGATGGAGCAACTGAGTGCATTGATTGATACAATCAATAGCAAACAGATACATTAGAATTTTTTTACAGTCAATATATATTTTCGACAATTTTATTTACTTTTATTACGACCGTAATCATTCCCTGTACATGCTATCGTCTCTCTCCTTCCCCTCAGACAATTTAACACAAATTAGAGAAATCTGATATGAAGATTTCTGTGGCCAGACTCAGACACCACTGTTTAGCATGTCCCCCTCGCTCAGTTTGGCACATGCAAGTATGAGAGCTATACTTGAATGGTGTATTAATAAATATGATTCCTTCTATTTTTTTTTAGTTTTTTGAATCCCTCTGGCGTTTCTGGATAACGAAAGCTGCGTACCCCGGCCGAGCCATGAAACCTGTTGATCTGGCGCTTGAAGCGGGTCTTCCATCTGAACTAAGGACCTGGCAAAAACATTAGTAGCTACTTGCAATCTGTGCAACACGCAGACGCATCATTAAAAAGAAGGAACAGCAAGCCAAACTCATGAGTTGTAGCGAAAGATTGTAATCCCAGGTTTCAACGGAAAAGATTTATGATTAAAGGTAATTCCTTCGTTAATATGCCTACTAAGGCAACTTATTGCTCTAATAGCCATTCAGGTGTAGATGTGCGAACCAGCATTTTCAAAGTAAGCAATGACTTAGGGAAACTTTTCCTGGTCAAACATGTCTCGTAAGCAATGGTGTCATGGGATGTCTATCGATCGCAAGCGAGGTGTTTTTGCTGCAAATTTGTGAGCACAGTTGCCTGGAACGTGTTCCAAGGAAGATTCATGAAAGCTCATGAAAGAAATTGTCCAAAATAATGAATAAATGGCTTGAATCCCGGGAAATGTTTTTTTTTTTTTAGCAATGAGTAATTGATCTCTCAGGGGATTGGATTTCTTGAACTCGATGGGTCTTCCGGTCTTCTCCTTAAGGCCGCATAACCTAAGTGAAACTAAGCGAAACTCAATCAGATTTGCCATTTTTGGAATAGTTACAGTGCCAGATACTTCTTTCCACCCTTTAGCAATCGTGAAAGAGGGATATGGGCGGAGGAGTTAGAAGTCGTATCTTCCCTCAGGTATTACCCTGGCAGTGACTTCCAGCCGAATGGTCATAGCTTGTAATGTACCTTGCTTCCTGTGGGATCATGACGAGCTCGAAGAAAATCCTCTTTTTGGCGGAATTCCTTTCTTAAAAAGAGATCAATTGTTCCGTCCAACCCTGGTACCTGTCCGGTCCCTCTTACATTCACCGATGCTAAATATTAATAATAATAAAAATAAACTCAAGGCAGAATGTACATCAATGGAATCCAACCAACCTTGACTTCGATGCAACGAACATACCCAGCCCTCAATTTGGGTCGGAGTCTCTTGTCACTAAACAAATCTGCCAATTCCCTTTCCGGCTTCGGTTGTGGTGGATCCAAATTTGACTAAAGAGGAGAGAAGTCGCGAATGTCAGCGTAGACAGGGGTTGCTTGTGAAACTCCATTAATAACCCAGCCTGGAACCCTTATGTCATAATGTCCTTCCTTCGCCAAACATCTACCAACTTGCCACGCCCATACCTTGTTTCCTAAGGTCCGGGATAAAGTGCGATTCTGGACTCATAAAATAGTGAATTTTTTCTGCGTTTTGACGCGCCATCATGTTTTATGGTTAAAAGGAGTGTTACGTCATCTCACATGAGTTTCCAGCGTCTAGTTAAAAATGAAGTAATATAAGACTAATCGACTGGAGTCGGGGGTCATGGCCGAATATTTAGCCGGTATTGACATTATTGGCCAAGATGTAGCCAACGTGTGAACGTTGGTCCAGCATTGGGCCAATATCTCGTGCTACTGCCCCAGTAGCACCTCAATATTGAGTCAATATATGCCGCCAAGATCCGCCAAGATGTACCTAGGTATACATCTTGACTCTACATTGGCACCCATATTGGACCATTATTGGCATTACTACACGGAAAAACATTGGGCCAAGATTGGCGATAATATGTTCCCTAATTTTTTTTTCCGGTGGAGGCATATCAATGGTGAAGGCACTTCCTTATGCAGTACTAGTACGGCCTGTACCAGTATAACCACTTGCTTAAGCACAAGTCTCTCCTGTGCATAAGCAGGAGACATGGAATACTACAGAGGTTTACTGCCCTTGAACGTACTAATTGTAGTTCATTTCAGGAAGTCAACTCCTTATTGTTCTACGCAGTACTTGTAAATTCAGTTCCTAATTTCCTCATTACGTCCTCAGGATGAGGAAACGGAGGATTGACTCCACAAGTACTTTCCACATACTAATACTCCTTTCGGATGGAGTGTGAACGTGTCCGTAGGGGCTCTCATAGGGAATATGAGCTTGATCATTTCATGGACTCCATAATTCTATCTCTAGACGTAGAAAAAATGTCAGTTTCTGTTTTGTCTTCAGACATATCACGATTTCGATCAACCACTTCAGATCTCCTTCATTCGCATTGCAGAAGTGAAGTCCCACTTTCAGATAAGGAGAACGAAGACGGGAAGAGACTTCAATGCAGCCTTATCTTATCGCACGCGGAAAATGGTGTCAGATTTGCTTTCTTTCTTTCGGCTATGGTTGAATCCAGGCATTTGCCACCTGTGACCACCCACTCACGAGAAGGAACGCAGCACCGTTCTTCATTAACAGTGAAACCATCCTCGTGCTTTTCGCTGCAAGAAAGCGAGACCGGCCTCCACCGCGAGGAGCAAAGTCATGGCGGACGGAGCCGCGTCGTCTGAGCCTCCGACAGATGTCGACTCCACGACCGTCTCGGACGAACTCGATGCAAAGTACGCTGGGACAGTTAATATTGTCATTTCAGTTTATTCTGCGACGTACATATCTTGCGAATTTTGACTATTTGCAGCCCTTCGTGGAGCAGGACAGTAGTAGAACCGTCGTTTTCCCAAGGAATCCCAAGTGCTGGAAGGTAAATATTAACCCTAGGTCCAGTAAATCATAATTTACTAGACCTAGATTCAAAATGCTCGCCATGGTTTTATGCTTTGGAGCTCCAGAGTCACGCTTGAGTTACACCTGGAGCCCTTATTTTTATTTCAACGAACTTGAAAAGTCAACGTCGTTCTCGTGTTCACATATTGGTAATGCGCTAATTTTTAAATTTATTCTTAGATCATCTATTCCTTTATTTACTCTAGTATTACGGGACGAACTTGTCTAGAGAATCTGGGTCATAGACCGTTGTCCTATAGTCAGAATCTATCACGATAGTAAATGCATGACAAAGCACGTATGACTTGTCGGCATGGCGAAATTTATCAGAAGTTATGAGATACACAATAAATGCATTTTTAACCTTAGAAATAGGAAGTTGCCCCTCTACCATATCCATCGCGACTAATCCGTTTCAGATGAGGACTTCCATCGATCTGGAAGCACCTCTATAAAATCTTCGTTTGGAAATCCAGTCTGAAAGCGAGAGAACAAGATTTCGGTCAGGAACGCCTTAACCCTTTCAGGACCATAAGCATTGTGGGACAGCGGCCTTAACTTTAATGACGTGTTTAGGGTGAAAATGACGTGTAGATTCCAAAAAACTTTGTTTGGAGGCTATATCTCCCATAGTTCTCGAGATATAGCGTGGGACAAATATGTCCCACAACAAAAAAAAATTCATTTTTTTCGAAAAATAAACAAATGAGTGTCGAAATGAGAAAATATGTTACAGTAAAGACATGCGAAGGTAAACCCACAGACAATTTTTTTTTCGGCTACATCGGTTTTTTAAAACAAAAAAATCAAAATTCACATTTCCGGACCGGTTTGGAAAAGATAATTTTGCTTAAAAGATAATTTTGTCTGGTGACGACACAAATTCATATATTCACAAAACCTGCCATAATTTTGAAAGTCCATGACATACTGATTCCTTATTCGCAAAAAGCATCGCCCTTGACTAATTCATTCAAATTTGGGAGGATTTTGAAAATATGGGACAAATACGTCCCTTGGTCCTGAAAGGGTTAACCCAGTTTTTTGGTATGACAATTGAAAAGGATGATTTTCAAATGCATTATGATTAATCTTTTATGGAGCGTACCGCGCCGGAGGCGCGTTCATTGCGAGTTTCTTTACCCTTCGGACAAACAAACTCGCTAGCAATGCAAATTTATTAATGCTGACTATCACCCATCACCTGAGGGTCCACCATAGATCGAAGCTCATCACGTTCAGCCAGAAGAATGCGGCCAAACGCATGTGGACGGAGATTAATACTGTAACAATGCCAGAAATAGATATTTATCGGAAAAATTGTATACTAGGCAACGACCTGGCGATTGACGGGATACATACGGGTAACGAAGCAGAGGAGTTCAAAAATCCCGACGTTGAAGATGTACATTCTGACGCCCCTTAAAATTTCGTTAACCAGGAAACATCCGACATAAAGAAGGCAAATCTTTCCATTAAGACTCTTTCGTTCTTGGGAGAGGAATAAGAGTAGGAAGAAAACTAGTTGCACGCCAGCTGCCACGAGAAAGAACAAGGAATCCTCGCGTACAGGATCAAAAGACCTTGGACTGCAGATGATAACAATGGGTTTCAGGGTCCCGTCGGTGTTCCGCTGGTTGTCGATACAGTATTCAGGGAAGGGAAAATTTAATGGGGTGGCGTTATCAAATTGGAATGTCAAGTCACCAGTCTGGGTTAAGGAAAACATGTTATTCGGATCACGTGTGGTATCTGGTAGCAATGGAAAAATTTCCCAGGGCAGAATGCGACATATAGGGTAAACAGGGACACCTATAATCACGTGGATGTTTTCTAATGAAGGAGAAGGGGAATTAAAATATTTCCGGGGATCCCAGAGCTTTCCAGCTGCACTGCACTGAGGCCAACGTCCGGTCAGATTAACAAAGAAATCTGTCTCTGGGCAGCATTTCAGGACACACAATTTCCTCTCGCAGTCTCGGATAATCTTTTCGGACTGGTGACATTGCTGAGCCAGAGTGAACCAGGACCCTCGCAGAGAACGCACATTTTCTATGTAGAACTTGTAATTGGAAAACGTAGAATTCAAGACATGGACATTGACATGCCCGCGGTCTAGGAGAACTGGGTATCCTTGCCGAGAAAAGAAGCTCTTCTCAGGAAACTGAAGGAATTGCTCTGCGCAAGAAAGAGAATTGTGGTCGTTGATGTGGGATTGATGTTCGTTTCGAGATAAATTCCAAATTCCCCCCGTCTTTCGATTAATGATTGGTATCGTCCACTTGTATTTCAGGGGAATCCAATTTTCCAGAAACTCATGAAAGCTTTCGTTCAAAGGACAACATTTCTGGATGAGGATTTTTGTTTTCTTTGCTTTCTCACTGTCTCCATCAGAGGGACACATGAGGAAAGCCTCGAGGAAGCTGGCATTATCTCTGTCTCCGACGAGAAATTCACCGTTGCAATGGGGAATATTCCACAAGCCAGAATCGACTTGGTTAGACGACATTAGTTTCGCTTCCGCCTTGCAGTCTGAGAAGAGAGGTCCATTCGAACTTTCGATGAATCCCAGGCATCGGAGAGCACCGATGTCTCGGCGAAACAATCCTTGCTGGATTTGTCTAGGGTTATATTTCCTCACTTTACCTATATCATATGTTTCTCCTCTCACCCAGCTTCCTGGGAAGGGAAGGAGGACGACTGAGAGAACACTTGTCGCAGAGTGAAAGAACGTCACCATTATTCACGGTTTAAATTGACCTTTCTTCTTTCCTTTTTCTGCACAGGGACAATACTTTTGGTCAAGACATTTATCATTGATGCATATTATACGTAACTATGCATTCAATCAAATCACCACTGAACAAGACAGAGAAACAAACGGGAATGACGATGTCAAGACAAGAAAGGAGAGAGAATGGACGAGTACGGGTTCGAGAGCATTACTCGTGACTTTTTAGATAGGACGATTTTTCCATATCACCTGGGTTTCAAGGGCAAGCAAAAGGCCAAAGGCTCTGTATGTTCACAACCGGCGAGATGAAAACCACTATTGGCATCGCCATCGAGCTTCTGAGTTTTGAAGGAAGTTCGTGCCATCAAGGGTAGGAATATACTAATTATACCATGTAAATGACTATTGAATTGCATTTCGCATCAATGGCTGTCCGTTTCAATACCAGAGGTCATATGGACTTTTTTCTGTGCATCACCTTTTCGCTTTTTTTTTCTTTACTTAATTTGCCCTCAAGGCGGTCTTTTTTTTGGTGTATCCCTGCTGGCCAATCCACGAGGCTGCGAGTATGTACTTCTGATGTCGGCTTCAAGGATTGAATTGCTTTTCTGCATGTTTTCCTACAAGATTGCTTTTGCGTCGATTCCTTCGCCCGACCCTGCATTTCCATTGTGGAATCCAAATCAGCAAAGAGTGTTCTTGATTACGCAACACCCATAGATGTGACCTCAGGGATAAGGTTAGGGACAATAGAGTCACCACTCGAAATATGTAAAAAATTTGAAGGGGAAAAGATGTTTCTAAGAAGCAGACTCTGCCGAGAAAAGCACGGATGGATCTGAATTCAGTCATAAAAAATTAATTTTAAAAATCTCTATCTCTGCCGAACGATTATTACATCTCGATCATCACCATGTTTCTCAATTTATCAGAAATTATTGGCTGGGCCGCGAATAATAAAGTTTCGCTTTACTCTCTTACTCCGTCCCGTTCTTTCATGCTAAATTCGATTCTATTCCGGAAATATCATATTTTCTGTATTATTCTGGTTTGGATTAACAGGAGCTGAATGGACCAGGCCACACCCGCGTCCCGCGGGATTCGCTTCGTGGGCAACAAATTTTTCAAGAGACATGAAGAACTCAACGTTAATTTGTATTTGCAGTACGAGAAAATACAATTAGTGAAGAAAAAAGTTCGAATTCCGAAGTGCCACGATTTGGATCAATAAATGGGGATCCCTTACGTATCAGGGAACCCTCGACTGGATGAATTCAATTTTTCAGCGAGTTCCGTCTGGTAGCACTCAAGTGAAACAGTTGAAATTTCGAACACCCGGACATTGGATTAGGGAAGATTTTGAGCCATGCACTGGATTAGGATACAGGGTGCGGCAAAAGTTTGGTGACAGTTGAAAAAATACTTATTTTTAACCATGACAATAGGAGAAAAGAATAAAATGTGGCGGAAAACAATAAATATTAACGAAGTGGCTTAGAATGAGACAAACAAAAATGCGTTCACATTTAAAATTAAATTTAAAATAATAAAATTGTAATGCATCGTGACATCTGTGGCCAAATTTTTTGCCGCACCCTGGACACGAGAGACGTTTTCATTCCACGCGTGAATGAAAAGCGTCTGAAAAGGCCTGTCCTTGTACATCTGGATAGACACTGGACCCACACTACCACTGAGTTGCGGGAACTCTGGAAAAATGAAGTCATTAAGTGGAACGCTTTGCTCTTGGAAGCCACATCCTGCAGCCTCTCGATTTTGGCGGCTATGAGTCCCCTGTAGCAGTGGTTCTCAACCTCGCTTTTACTCCCATTGAACCTTCATGCATTCGGGGGGTGACACCTCCCAGGTTGAGAACCTGAGAGAACCTGTAGAGTGCCTTTAATGATGAAGCTCTTCCTGACTGGCATGGAAAGCACCATAAGGTGGACTTCACCAATACAATCTTTTTGCAGGTTTTCTTCGGGTTTTTGGAAGGAAGTCAGGGAACGAGGTCAGCTGGCAACTTTAGGCTTCAGAAAGTCTTAACTCGCTGAAGATTAGATCCACGTTTATTATTAGGTATGCGCCAATTGTGAGGACCAATGGCGGCTAAACGCTTATTCGGCTTCGAAAACATATTTCTTCCTGAAAATTAGTGGTTATTTTCACCTGGGAAGCGAGCGCTTTCTTTTTCTTTTTTTTTCTTTACGGAGAAGCAAGTTGTGTGTTTTTTAATCTATGGCTTTCTTTCTTCCGCAGGGGCAGAAAAATATACATTTCTTTAGTTATGCTTTGCATGCACATTTTCATGATAGGAACCATTTTCAGAAAGTTGTGGTCTGAGTTTTAAAAGGAAATGTGATCTTTCGGTTTTCATTTTGCGAATTTACCTTTTTTCCTTATATCACTCTCCTTTGTGATTTAACCTTATTAAATAGCCCGAATTCAACTAGTATATCACAAAAAGCGTGAAACTTGTTCCAAAATCCGGGTTTCCGCACTCCAGATGGTTTTATTGATATTAATATTCACCATTGCCAACTTCGGACTCACTTTCAAGCGTAAGTATTTCATTGTGATGGTGGAGGGATACAATCTCAATATGAATGAAATCTGGTATTCTACCATATTTCCAGGAGGAATTCATGGATGTAATGAGCAAGCCAGGTCATTTCAAAGCATAATGCACGAAAAGAGCATTTTGTCACGCGCGATTGCCACCGAGGCAGCCACGAAATCGACCTTTCGCTGCCTATCCTAAATCTCGCTTGTATCCTTGTCTGAATGTTACTGTACCAAATTTTCTGCGGATCGATAGCCAACTCGACTCCCTGCAAAATGAGGTATTTTGCTCTAGTCTCCGACCGAGCATAAAATGGTCACTGGGTGCGAAAGTTCAAAAGATAAGGATGATGCGCGAAAACCACCCCTTTTACCAGATATATTTTCTCAGGGGTTCCAATAAATACATGTGAATGGGTGAGTGAAGTTTGGGGTAATGGCAAGAGCAGCAGCTAACAATCAGGGACAAAGTGAGGCATTCTATTTAACTCCCTTCCCCCAGAAAATGCTAAGTCTATGAAAGTGCCACTTTCCTACCGAGCATCATTTTCCAGTTAATCTCTCAATTTTTTAAACCTGACAACGACAATTGCGATAGAACTCTTCCTCATCATCCTAGAATATGCCTTTTCAAGATGAAAATGTGAAATCTGCCACACGAAAGGGAGAGGAGGCCACTTTCAAGGGAAAGTGTGAGATTTGCTCTCGCCCCGCCATCTCTCGGATGAACGAGGAGACTTGAGTTGCCCTCGCACTCGCAAGGCAACCGTGGCATGACGTCACAGCAGCGCCTCCTACCGGGAATCCAGGGATTTTAACCGTTCACGATGAAATACGGGCGATTCGTCAGTTCGTCGCCACTTGCATTAACACAGACACCGCAAAGAAGTACATCACCACGGTTTCCTCATGAAGTCCATCTCTCAAATTGCAGATTTTCAAAATTGCAGAATGACGTGCTCTTTCCTCCCTGCTTACATCACCTTCAGTCCTTTGAAAGCGCTCACGAACGACGCAAAGGAAGCCAGCGAGCGCGAGATTTCTTCAAAGGTCGCATCGGTCACGGCGAGCCAAAAGTCCCCGGGGTGCCTCAGTGATATTTATCGCATGGGAATCGTGATTGCATTGCAGTTCGCATCGATGGCTATCCAATTGAATGCGTGCGGTCGTGAACCCTTTTTTTTTGTTGCATCCCCTTCTCACTCATTTTTAATAGTTAATTAACTCCGCAAGCCGGACGATTTTTATTCATGGTCCCATCGATGACCACCGCAAGACGCAGCGACACCGGCTTGAGGCGTTTGGTGACTTTTCTTCTGGGCGATTTCCGACTTGACTTTCACTTCGCAGAGACCTTTGGCCGACCCCTGTTTTCTCTTCCTGGAAAGCGAATCAGTAATCAGTTCCTGACTACGCAACAGCCATTTTAAAAAAAATAGGGTGGAAGGCAGGGGGACAATAGATTCACCATGGAAAAAAAAAATTATGACGGGGAAAAGGAAAGGTTTCTAGGAGCCAGATTTTGCCGAGGAAAAGACGGATGGATTGGAATGCAATCATGAATAATGAGAAATGTCTCTTCCTCCTGGTTATGATTCCTCTTTCGAGTTCATCACGAAGTCTCTTCAAAATAGTCTTCATTTATAGGCGTGGCAGCGAAACACGTGATTCGGCTGGATGCCATTCCTCGCGGTCATATTCTATCCTTCAAATTCGATTACAATCCGGAAATGCCATCTACCCGTATTATTCTGCTTTTTTTTTATACAGGAGCGGAATGTAATGGACTCGAACGTCACCGAATATCTTGTTCGTTCGCCGGAGCCTCAACGATCCAAGTCGGAAATTCTGCGACGCCATAGCAGCCGAACTTTGGTTTTCCGTCGCGATCCATCGTCGCAGATCGACTGAAACTGGTGGGAAAGTTTTGGACATAATCTTTTCCTTTTCCTTTTCAACACGTGATTTAGCAGATAATCCATTTTACGCCATGCTCAACTAATGTGAAATGACTCCAATTATTTTTCTTCAGGCTAACCTCGAAGTGACCACATTTTATATATTTGATATTTCATTACGTTCACGGAAGCAACTTCACTACTCGCACCTGATTCGCATTATCAACATTTTCTCGGCAACTATTTTTTTTATACAGAAAAACCCCTTCTCTGATACCAAGCAGCCGTTTGCATTAAAAAAAACCGCATCGTTAAAATCAGAAAAATTTTAAAGTCGCAGGCAAAACTTAGATAAATATTTAACCTTCATCTACACCCTCCTTGATCAGACCGGTCTCATCAA
Source organism: Darwinula stevensoni (assembly GCA_905338385.1). Classification (NCBI taxonomy): domain Eukaryota; kingdom Metazoa; phylum Arthropoda; class Ostracoda; order Podocopida; family Darwinulidae; genus Darwinula; species Darwinula stevensoni. The sequence continues at coordinate 40,712 of CAJPEV010001667.1, forward strand.
TTCATGCCTCAAGAAATTAATTTTTTTGGCGAAAGGCTCGTCGAGCTATGATCTGCGGTCATACACACCCCTGGAAAGGTGATGGACATACCGAATCCACCTTGTTGCGTATAATGTTATAAAAGCAACGAGAGAGGAAAATACATGATATTAGAGCTGTATGCTGGGAGCTAGACAGCCGGTTGATAACTTTCGGGGGTGCTTGGTGGATTGTTTGAGTCCTTCCAGGAAATGCGTGAATCGGACAGCGGTCCTCAACCCGTCTATTTTCCAGTGCTTTCGAGGTGTCGGCGGTAGCTGAGGGTCCTATCCGGGGTGACCCCGAGGTATCGTGGGTCATTGTCGCGCGCCAGCGGGGCATCCACAAAACTTCACTGTGAGCGCTTTTCTGGCCTCGGAGTTGTGAAGGTGGAAGGCGCAGACGGCCGCTTTCGACGCGTTACGCTCGAGGCGCCAGGTGCGGATGCATCCCTCGAGCGTCCAAAGGTCCTTTTCGAGGGTCCGTTCTGTTGTTTCTAGCTTCTCCGCTTGAGTGGTCAGAGCGATGTCGTCCGCGAAAATAAATTTCCGGGATGATGTTGGTGAGATGTCTCTGGCGTACAGGTTAAGCCTCTCCCGGTCCCATTTAAAAGCCATGCATCCCCGGGATGTACACTCTCAGGCGCTTTCGGATGTTTAGGCCGGGAGAGGATTAAAGAGCACCGGTGCGAGAACAGAAACTTGGGGGAGTCCATCGTTCAGCTTTCGCGTGCGGCTGGTCTTCTCGTCGAGGTGCACACAAAAGTTGCGGTTACTCGGGAACGCGGTGATCAGAGAGACGGTTAGCTGGCATTTGACCTTTGCTAACTTCTGCAGCAGACCTTTCCTCCAGACGGTGTCATATGCGGAAGAAAGGTCAATGAATGCTGCTCCTGTTTTTAGTTTGCACTGAAAGCCGGTTGCAATGTGGGAAGTCAGGGTTACTACCTGATCACAGCAGTTTTGGCCCGTCCTGAATTGAGCGCATTTGTATGTGCATATTTTTTTTAACTTATTAGCGAATAAAAATCCGCTCCCTACTTAACAGACATAGCAACTGATGGAAGAACGAATGGAAAAAGTGCGCTAGGTTTCGGGTTGTGAAGGGTAAATAAAGGCCTAGAAACTAGTCTTTCGATGTTCATTCTCATTTTCCCCAATTTCCTCATCAGGTGTAAAACCGCTATTCATTTTTCTAAGAGCGTAGGGAGAGTACCGCATCTGTTCTTAATGGGATAATACAAATCTACCTATTCTATTCCCCTTGAGAAGCCAATTACTAGCACGGCGTTCAGATAATTGTCACCGATAGCACACCTTCCACTTCCTGGCAGCGACCATCAAGACGATGAACCTGATATAGGGGCAGTTGCTCATTCGACCCCAAGTATGTCGCCCCTTTTTTTAAATCTCAACAGCCTCTGTACGCTAGCATCTGATCACATCGGCGCTGCTTGATACCTGTTTTATATAGGAAAAAAAAACGTTATGCCTTTCAAAAGGCATAACGTTTTCCCAACAACAAGTTTTCCCAATTTAAATGTTAATGTGATAGAATACATCTGATAGCCATTAGCCTTCTCTCGCCGTATTTTTCATCTCTCAGGCCAATTCTGAACAAGACTCGAGTAGGTTTTGAGTTATAAGACTGCTATTGCTTTCATTCTTTTTCTAGTGAAATCCATGGATTTGAATATTCATATCAATTAATGGTAAAAAAAAATGCATGTGGAGGTAATTTTGTTTATTTGCTGAGAAAAAATCATACAGAGAATGGCCTTACACCGGATTGAGAATAGACACATGAATCTTGAAGAAAAAAAATCATATTCATGATTACGCAGATATCTGCTTGGTGTTGGGGGAATCATCTAAAGGTGAATACTAGGAATAGGACCCCTGAGTATGAGTGGAGATCCCTGAGTAGACAGAACTTTTTTGGCCTTACGGGTCATTTTTGCATCCTTGATTCACTTCCGTCCTTGGAAAATGGCTACGGGTGAATCATCACCACCACCTGTGTTGAATTAAGGAAGAAGGGTAGGAAATTGAGGTTTTGAAAAGTCACTAAGTGGGCAGGCCAAAACTCGTCCCTGCTACAACCGGATATGCAGCCAAATATTCATGAAAAATAAGACTTCCTCCAAACTTTGCGAATGATGTGAGCAGTATGAAATTCGCAAAATGACCCACGTAAAGTCCAAGATTGATATCGATGACAATACATGTCAATGAAGTAATGCAATAACTGAAATTACGGAAAATAAAAAATAATGACCTTGAGAGAAAAATCTAAGAGGTTGAGGCCCTTTGTGGGCTATTCACTGTCCCGATAGGAGCTCCATTCTCCCCTCCTGGGTTAGATTCCAGGCCTTCCCCCTGCAAGCCTGAGATCTTTCATCCCTTTTATCAAGCACACGCAAAGAACGAAACTCACCTCTCACTTCTCACTCCTTGGAATCGGTGATACCGGAGCAGAATCTGCCTACGGCTGAGTGCTCTGACTCTCAACTGTGCCTCCAGTCGAGGAGGAGCTCTCGGCCCTTTGGCGAAACCTTGAGAACCATTCCTGAGACGTCCTCCTCATGTACTGCATGGTATCCTTCTTGCACACGATGAAGAAGATGAAGACTCCTTGAACGGACTCGAGGATAGTTGCGATGAGTAAAAACACCTTCGTTTTCATGAAAATGTAGCCGAAAAGCACCACCAGCCACGTCAGCCCCATCAGGAAAAACAACTTGATGTATAGCCCAAGCCTGTGCAAAGACCGGGGGAAGGCATGAACATTTGAACCGATTGGAGTTTCAAGAAATCTTGCCCGAAATACTTTTATTTTTTTATTGTTTAGACCTTTTTTGGGCATTTGGTCCAGGTCCTTCTCAATGCATTACGTGTGAATTTAGAGGAATGCGACAGAGGTATGCGAATTTTCGAATGTAGGTCAGAAAATTCCCAGGGAGGACAGGCACAAACCTTTTTTTTTTAGCAGGGTTTTTTCTGTGTTTTTTTATTATCTAGATTTCAATGGAGGATTTGGAGGATGGGGTGCAGATGGTGTGATGCTTAACTTTCCTCTTCGGTAGGAAATTCCTAATTTCTCTTTCTTTTTTTTTTTTAACCTGACATGATATGGATATGGGTGAGGGAAGGTGACTCATTGCTCTACGCTTGCAGGACTGGATTGTTGAAATCGTGTGCATTTATAGACCTAACATTTTGAATTGCAGTGAATGAAGCTCCTGCAACAAAGCTTTATCCGACAAAGAAGTCCGTAGCGTATTTCATGTTAGGAAATATTGAGTACTGGAAACCTGAGAGCATGAATGCCTAGGAGTAGACTTTGTCCTGATGAAGAAAAAATGCGTCACACCAAGCTGTGCATCACTCTCTCCAAAGATAAAAATGGTGCATCTCGATAGCTTGATTGATGAAACTTACGTCTGTCTTTGTTCTTGGTTTTTCTGTAGGTGGGCAGTGTCTTTGGCGTGCTGAAGCAATTCGCGACTCGTGAGAGAAAAAAAAATCACATTAGCCACTAGGATCAACAACTTCGGCCAAAGGATAACCCCAAATGCTCCAGAAGTACCTGGAAATGTATGAGGATTGAAATTTACGTCATTGAAACAGCACGGGAAGTTGTCCATCAAGCAGATGAATGTCACGACCCAAAAGAGCGGAAAGCATAACCTGCACGGCCCAGAAGATATAAACGTACCAAAGAATGGACATCTTCCCATATGATGCGTTTGAGACACTATCTTGTAGATTTCATCAGGATGGCTGCTTGGAGAGAATTCCACGGCGCCTGCAATCGCGACTAAGACCGTCGGGCCCCCAAATGCATACAGGCTGTAATAGAACAGCTTCTTCCTCTCATCCTCCGGGAAAGAAGGATTCAGGTTTCTGCAAAAGGTGAAGAGATTAGATCAGCGACGGGATTATCAGGATAAAATGCATAGGTTCAACTCATTCATATATGCGTATATAGGATGATTCAAAATAAACGCTTCACTATTTTCTATAGGAGAAAGTAATATTCGTATATTCGAGAAAAATTATCAGATTTATGAACTCTTGATATTTGACATATACAAGGTGTAGAGGTTATTGTCTGGATGTTTCAGAACGATTCATTGAGCTATGCATTGTCCCATTACAAAGTTTCAAGTTAAATCGTTACACCTCAAATGCAGTAATGGTCTGTGCTCCTTCATCTCAAAACTAAATTAGAGTAGCTTGCCCGGCTTTGGCCTTAAACCGGTTTTTAGTAAATTCCTATATTTTAAATTGGCTTCAAGACCAATTTTTTTGGAAGAGCTCTCAGATACAACTGATACTTGGCAGAGAGGCTCATGTACTGTTTAAAGTATAAAAACCTTACAGTTCTTTTTCCTCCTTAAAAGTGGCATAGCACCAAAATTTGAGCCCTCCGGTCAATAACAGGGTCCGCTCTCGGCATACAGCGTCGTCTTGCGGATGTGAAACAACTTCTTAGACTCATGAACTTCTCTGTCAAGTATCAGCTGTATCCAACATTCCCTTGAAAAGTTATAGCCAATCTAAATAGGTTGGTGACATGGTACCCTCGTGGTCAGGAATTTAGCATCTGGGCCTTGGGGGCCATTTTGTGCCCCCGACCCCAACCCCAAACCCCATCAAATTAAAACTCTCTCTTCTTGGCCTCCGCTCGAAATACAGACATGCTTCTTTGTCTGCAGGCTATTTTCAAAATAATCCCACCAATAGCCAAATTTAATTGAAATCTGAGACTGTGGAGCACAGATCATTACATCACTTAAAGTGGTATCATACACTTCTAAGCACCTTTAACTTAACCCCTTAAATGTGCATTGCACAACTGAGGCAAGCAAAAAAAGCTGACATGCATCTCAACACATTTGAACCGTTCAACGTCGAGCGGGTCGCCAATGGAAACATTTTCTTGCATTTATGAAACAGTGTTTCTCCCATAGAAAGTTGTCAAGCGTTTTTCGGAATCATCCAATATGTAGTAATTGCCAATTTTGTAGTCATTCACTGATGGGTTTTTGCAACAAGTTACAAATATTTCTTGATTTCATTGTGACATTCCTACACAGCTTCTGATATCTACGGAAACAGCAGCTCAATATGAGTTTTAAACACAGGTTTTAACGGTCCACTTCCACCCATTCCTTGGTAAACTGAAGTACTACCAGATTTTCCACGTATAGGAACATTTAAAGGGACTGGGAACAGCTGTGAAGAGAGGATAGATACTCCCTGTGAAGTTATTGATCTCTATTTTAACAGCAAGGAATTATGGCTTTCCATTGATCTCTACTGAATTTCTGTAACTCCGGATAAGTCCTACTAGTAGGAGAGAGAGGACGAGTGTACTGAGAGTCAGCATCACTTTAACGTACCACTGTGGTATGATAAAAGGATATTAGACAAACGTAACCCTCCATAATAATAGTTTCACTAGGCGTGACTTTACAAGCTTCGTAGGGAAGACAGCTAGGACCGGTATGTGGCATATGAGACCGCACCTAGTGAAAGTGCGTGTCCCATGCGGAGGTGGGGGAAAAAGGTGTAAAATTATTCCTTAAGGAGTGTTCACGTTGTTCTTACTTGGCTTACTTGGATAAATCTTTATATTTACCGCAAAAATGTAGTTGCAACTTCTAAAATACCAATACCATAAATTTCTTACTTATTAGTACTCCGTAGTACTGTGAAAGTTTATTACGCTAATAATTTGTTAGTTTTCAGTTTGATATAATTATTATTTAACGACAATGGCGTCTTATTTCGGGAGCCAGGAAATATTCACTGAGAATGTCATTGTCGCACCCATTACTTTTTGTCAATTTTGATTCATATTCAAAAATTTTTAAATATGTATATTTATGAATCCTTGGTGCACAGCACTCAGGACCGTTCAACCGCTTCGTTACAGACCCATCACTCATCACCTGAGGGTCCACCATAGATCGAAGCTCATCACGTTCAGCCAGAAGAATGCGGAGGTAAGTGCGTGGACGGCAAGTAATACTGTAACAATGCCAGAAAGAGATATTCATCAGGAAAAATGTTATTCTAAACAACGACTAGGCAATCGAGAGGATGCATACTGGTAGCGGCGCAAAGGATTTTGTAGTTGCCGACGTTGAAGATGTACATTCTGACGCAACGTATAACGACGTTAAGCAAGAGACACCCGACATAGAGGAGGCGAATTTTTCCTGGAAAACTCTTTCGTTCTTGTGTGAGGAACAGGAGGAGGAGAAAGGTAATTAGCTGGACTCCAGCTGCGACCAGGGAAACCACGGAATACAGACGTAAAGGATCAAATGACCTTGGACCGCAGATGATGACTATGGGATCCATCGTCCCGTTGATGTTCTGCATGTGGTCGATGCAATATCCAGGGAAAGGAAAATTTAAGGAGGTGGCATTATGGAATTGGAATGTCAAGTCACCAGTCGGGGGTAAATAAAAGGTTGGTTTCTGATCACGTTTGATTTCCGGTGATAATGGTAGTACTTCCCAGGGCAGAATATGACATATGGGGTAAACAGGGACACCTATAATCACGTGGATATTTTCCAATGAAGGAGAAGGGGAATTAAAATATTTCCGGGGATCCCAGAGCTCTTCGGTTGTACTACATTGAGGCCAACGTCCGGTCAGATTAACGAAGAAATCCGAGAGCCCTGTTGTAAAGTTCTGCGTGTTAAAGGGAAGCGTCAGAGCCTATTAGAAAAGCCTGACCACTGTAACGACTCGGTCTCACTTGGTCCTGGGAGCGTCTCTTGCGTGTAAAAGATGCATCATTTTGTAATTGGAAAACGTGGCATTCGAGGAATGGCCTAAGGGATACACGCGGTCGAGGAGAACTGGGTGTCCTTGCCGAGGAAAGAAGCCTTTCTCAGGAAGGAAATGCTCTGCACAAGAAAGGGAAGTGAGGTCCTTGATATGGAGTCGATATTCATTTCGTGACAAATTCCGAAATTCCCCCGTCTTTTGATCAAAGACTGGGATCGTCCACTTGTATTTCGGGGGAATCCAATTTCTTAGAAACTCTTCATAACTGTCGTTCGAGGGACAACAGTCCTGGATGAGGACTTTTCTTTTCTCTGCTTTCTCAGAGGAACCGAGGAGGAAAGCCTCGAGGAGGGCGACATTCTCCCGGTCACCGACGGCTTCACCGTTGCAATGAGAAATATTCCACAGGTCAGACTCGATTTGGTTAGACGACGTCAGTTTCGCTTCCGCCTTGCAGTCTGAGAAGAGAACATTCGAACTATTGATGAATGCTAGACATCCGAGAGCACCTATGCCTTGGTGAAACTCTCCTTGCTGGTTTATTCCTGTGCAATTCTTCTTTCCATCCGGTTGATACGATTCTCCTCTGACTCCTGGGGCGTGAAGGAGGAAGAGGCAGAGAACACTTTTCGCACACTGAAGGAACGCCACCATTATTTACGGCATCATTCGCCCCCTTTTCTTCTTTCCTTCTTCTGCACAGGAACGATACTTTCCGTTAGTACATTCATCCTTGATGCATATTATTCGCATCTATGCACTCACCCACCACTGAACGAGACTGCGAAACAAACGGGAATGGAGACGGCACGACAGGAAAGGAACGGGAATTGACGAATAAGGACCATAGCCCTTATCCATTCGGTATCGTGTCGGTATTCAGCATTACGAAAGCATCACATCAGGGATTGGACGATTTTTCCTCATCCCTTAAGAATCAAGGACAAGGGAAAAGGCCAAGCGTGCCCTATTTTCACAACCGGTTAGAATAAATCGACTTTTTCCAAGACCATCGAACATCAAAGTTCGTATTTGAGGCGGAGTGATTCAATGCATGCCATACCGGCCAGGGTGAGCCAAGAGTCCCAGTGCGTTTGGTTCATGGTCATACCGTGTCAATTGGTTGAATTGCATTTTGTAGCGTGAGCAATCCATTGGAATACCTGTTGTTATCCACCTAGATACAACTTTTTCAGTGGATATTCTTTTAGAATTTTTTCACTTTACCAATTTTTTACAATTTTTTCTATTGGTAATTTCACTAGTGTGACGTTGCTGCGATGAGGGTTTCGGACTGCTTAACAGCCTTAACGCAGAGGGAATTTTCAATAGATTCACCACTAGAGGGAAAAAAAATCCGAAGGGGAAACGGTCACTGCCCGAAAAGGCAGGAACATTAATTACATTAATGACTAATGAATTATTTGTATCGTTAATTAGGAGTGTCTCTATCGTAGTCGAAAATTAGTGGTGCAGCATTGCATAAAATATTTTGGCTATACGACATTAATCCTTTTCCATTTGTCCCTTTCTATCTTGCAAATTCCATTTCATCCCGAACTACCTAACGAAGAAAGTGAAAGTCATTGAAAATTAGCTTTCACATTACTTCATTCTAGTTATGTCCCATATGAGGTGGAAACCTAAAACTTTGTACAGAAGTACCTATTGGGATGCAGAGTTCGGAAAATTTTTGACTTTGGAGGTAAATGCCATAAACAAAACTAAACCAAAACAATCCGTAAGAATTTTCACTGATTGGGTTACATGGTACAAAAATTGCATCGTCGTCATATAAGTGTTACTAATGTTATTGCAATTTGGAAAGGGTCAGTGACTTATCAATTACCCTGTACGAAAATATAGACACCTGTCACGCATATAGCCGGAGAACTGTACACGACAGAGAGGTCAGCCAGGTTTCAATCGAAACCACAATCTCCATACGTAATAGGCGCCTGTCACTCGTGTTCCCGGAAAACTGCACTGACAATACCTAGAGGGTCGCGTTCGATACGCGATGAGAACGACGCTCGATGAAAGTCCTAATCGTAGGTGCGAACCCGCTTACCCGTAGGTGGGTAAGCGGGAGAGGGAAGCGCAAGATGCGCAATGCCCGAGCGGCTATTGCGTAGAGGGTTGATGGTGCAGCTGACTGAATCCGTGAATACCCGAGGAACACTTCGTGGAAGGCTTCCGCGGGTTGGGGGCCCGCGTCTGAAAGCGGCGGGATCCCGTCTCGGTGGGAGGGAACGAGGAGGCTCATCCTTGGAGGGTCGTGTCGTTACCGTCCCGTTTCCATATCCGTATTTTTCACTAATTGCATGAAAAGTGATGGAGATGGACTTTGTGGACGATGCGAGAACGGGGTTTCGATCGACGAAGGAGTCGGGATCCCCACGAATGTAAGGGCTGAATCTCTCACTCCGGCGAGGAAGTCATCCTTCGGCGGGACGAAAGGGGAATCCAAGACTTAAACTAGGGGACGTGGGAAAGACCTTCATAGACCTTCAAAGACCTTCATAGACATTCAAAGACCTTCACATAGGGCTGTTAAGTTCTAGCATCCCTGAATGGATTTGGAAATTCTTCCCGAAGAGTTGGTGGAAGTCTTCCACGGGTCAGCTCGTTCTGTATCATTCCGCTTGGGATATACAGGAATTCATGTACATGAGCGGCTAATCTGTCGTTCTGTCATTCCGAAAAAATTCTCCCAAACGGATGAACGGATTTTAATAATCGAGGTGTCGATCGAAAGCTCGCGACCTAGAGGCGATACTTATTGGGTCAAAAGTCCAAAAAGTACACTGCCATCGTGGTTTCTACGTGTTGTTCTGCCTTTATGCGCGTCAGAGACTGCACGAGTTGACAGTTCCGAGTTGAAACTCGATCGGCCCAATTCGACCCAATTCGAACACGGCCCGCTTAGGCCTCTAAGATTGAGGACTCCAGGTCTCTTTGACCCAAGGGGAGACGAAGAGATCCTCGCAGATCTGCGCATAAACGCGTTTTCGGGTGGAACGGTTCAGAATGAACGGCATTCCGTGAAAGCAGAGAGAGGGTGGCGAAGCGTGCCTTTGGCATCGGAAACCGTGCAAGACAAATATATTGGGAAATCAGAAACTCGTGAAAATTTCCCTATAAGCCGAAAAAACCTCTTTCTTAGGGGTGGGTTGCGCGAAGTAGATGCCTGGCCATCTCTCATCGATAGGCATATACATAATGCATACGAGGATAATCTGTCTATGTCAGGGTGTCAGTTCGGGGAAGCTCCTCCTAGATGGATCAACGGATTTTCATGAGTGAGACGTCAATCGAAAGCGTATGACCCGGTTCAAAAGTCCAAAAAAATCGTCCCATTTTCCTATATTAAGGCCGAATTTCGATCAATAGGAACATCATCATACCGAACGGTTCCCGGGCTGTGTCCTCACCCATCATGACCCGCACCCAACCGGAAACAACTGCCTCTGCCTATCCTCAACCTCGCTTCACACCCGATGCACGTGTCAGATCGATTCTCTCGGGTCAGATCGATTCTATCGAGCCGATCCGCATCCCGGTCAAGCTCAAAATATTCCCCTATTCTACCGGGCGTTCTTAAATTAGAACGACGGGTCTCATTTTAAGGCTAAAAAGTAGAACCCGGTTGAACAGTTACATTCAGACGATTGGGGTTTCCCTAAAGACGAAATGCATCTCCTTATAATTCATGGAAATAATGTCTCTTTAAATTCGAAAGTCGTATCGGTTTAGAATGCTATGCGATGGAACTCATTGGATATTGTTGTAAAGGTTCAAGGTTCAAGGTATTTAGTGACATCAAGAGGCGCCTACGCCCATTTCGATATCACTTGTCGAGATCGAGCGTTCATTAATTTTAGGGTAGGCCCAATCTTCTTAAAGCCAAATATGTTTATATATATGTGATTTTTTTTTTAGCGTATCCCATTTGCTTACTGTCTAGTCCCTAACTTCAACATTGCCCCCCACCTTTTTGCCTGTCTATTAAAGCGTCTAGTTTCTTTTTAAAAATAGTCACAGCGCGGGGCAGCCACGACTTCGTCATCTAACGCATTCCACGCTTCCATCACTCTGCAATAAAAGAATTCCCGTCTTGACTTGAGCCGCACCTGGGGTCTGCGCAACTTCAGTCGGTTACCTCTCGTTCTATTGCTGCCATCAACCTGGAAAAACCTACCACACTCGACATTATCTATTCCTTTAATTATTTAGAAAGCCTGGATGAGATCGCCCCTCCTTAACCTTCGCTCCAGCGAGAACAGGCCCAGCACTTCTAGCAAAAGCTTCTTGTACGGAAGTCTTCTAACCTCCTTGATCATTCTTGTGGCCCTGACCCTTATTTGTAGGTCTCCAAAAATGGATCCAATATTCCAACTGGGGTCTTATCAGCGCCGCATACAACGGAAGAATAAGGAGTCCTAAGAGGAATATCCGAAGATATCTTTGGACTCGTACTTCTCGTTTTGCTGCAGTTCTTTGTCTCGAAACTTGGAAAGCAAACTCTGACTCGTGAGCAAAGACGAGGTAGTCGTATATTTTATTTGCTTGGAAATCGTCAACATGGCCCTGCAAGGAACCCTGCCCTTCATTTGAGTTAATATCCTTATTCGTAAAAGGTGTGGGTCAGACGACGACCTAAGAAGTAATGATAAATGCATCAGGCTCCTCTCCGAATCCAAAATTCAGAGTGCTGCAAGTCCCAATTTGCAATTGCTGATGTCATCTTTTAATAGAAGGTCTCTGAGTAAGAGACTCTCGACTTTAGTTACCCGTCTTTACTATTCTTCCTTGACGTACACTGTAAACTTCCAAAGTGTGACGGTAAACTGTGCTTACTAACTAAGACCAAAGAAAACAAGCTTAGAATTAGCATCGTTTTCCAAATTCCTTGTACTCCATGCCAGGTATGGTGTGCGAGAATGTCCTGCTGAGTTTCGTGCAATGTTCTTTCAGATATTGGCACAATTGTGTCCTTTTAAGAAGATAAATGTTAATATTGAATACTTTGCTGCAGAGTAGCGCTTGATGGATGTGCTCTAGGATGGGAGAAAAATAGCTTTTTTCATCTTTGAAAAAAAAAGTATTAATGTCTCAACTTTGTCCGCTTCGAAATTGAAACTACTGTGCAAAACGTCATCTCAATCGGAAAATATTACAAGGTCACTCAAAGAACGTTTAGTTTTCGCCGTTATAGCACATATAGCGGCATGGAGTGGCAACCAGATTCCTCTCTGTTTTGCACTCGTTCCTCATTGTGGGTAGGGGTTCACATTTGCCAACCGTTATCATTGCTTAATTTCTCCACGCGACTGATCCAGCATTTAATTGTTGCTTGTTTTAAAATATTTCCCATAGTGCTGTACCTTGATTAATTTCATCCATCGATTAATCGATTAAAGAGTTATTAGCGATTTAGAAAATTATTCGAAATTATTTGAATTTTAATCTCCCCCCTTAATCTCTCCCTGAATGCCTATTTGCCCCCTTATGATTTTATCATATAATAATGTTGTAATCAATTGATCAATCGATTTAATTAATCGAATTAACAGCCCTAATTCCCCAAGCTACCGAACAAATTGGAGAACGAATTGTGTTCCTCATATTTGGTGATGATTTTGTCGCAATCATGATCAACTTAACTGCCCATTCAGCAAAAAAAATCATCGACGACCATATAAAATCGTTGTTTCTAACAGTACTCATGCACTCATGTTCAATGTCAATCCATGTAGAGCAGGCGTCGGGAACCTTATTGGCCATGCGAGCCGCATTAAGATTGAGCCTAGTGCTTTTGAGCCAAAGATGATCTGAACGACTAAAATTTCCCTGAAGTTACAATCCTTTGATGCATTAGAAAAATGAGAAACTACTATGAGTTTTTCGCCATGAGTCATTGAACCAATTGAACCTTTTCGACTCGTGAGTCAAATTTGGCTCATGAGCCATAGGTTCCCGATCCCTGATGTAGAGGAAGAGTCAAGAAAAAAATCATTGGTCAGTATCGAGTGCAATGAATGAGAACATTAAGATTGGGGAACTGAAATCTCTCATTTGTTTCGTTTTCGGATCATGAACATCAGTTATTTTCAAGCTTCATGTTTTCCCTTCTTTCTTATCTTTCAAAAGATTTCATAGAGTGAGGGGAAAAGGACGTGCTTTCCTAATATTTCATAGCAAGTCATATTTCGCTCCATCTGTGCCTTCGTTCGAGTAACAGTGCAACTAATTGTTCATTTAGATACCATAACCAATACTTCATAGCACTCACGTCAACCTATGCAACCTTCTCGTTCTCTGATTTGTATCTCTCAAATACTCAGCATGTTGAGATGGGTAATTGGGGCTAATCCAACTTCTAAATACGGGAACCTGGCTTTCATGTAAATAATGACATTTTTATTTCAACTTTATTACATTTTTTCTCAACTAATTATTATTCTTTCTCTTTTCCAAAAACTTCAAAACCTCTCAATCAATTTCTATTGCACTTTCACAGATTAATTTTGATTGATGGAGATCGAAAATCGATTTAGTGGATTTTAACTTTCATGGCAATTCATCTCCAGCAATGTCTCAGGGACGCCACCCAAGGAGCAATATTTCCTTAATATTAATACCTCAGGCCTTTGGAACCCCGCCACTTCTTCCTTTCCTTATTTTGAAGTAATATAAGGGGATAAATAAAAATAGGCATGAAACAATTTTACATAAACTACAAAATCGATTATACATTGTGGAAAATTGTTGACGTTATAGGGAAAAGTCTCCTCCAAGGGCGATCGTCGTTGAAACGTCTGGTTCGTTGAGCTATCTCTAAATATCAAGTTGAATTGAACATTTTCGTGCAATTTTCTTTTGGAATGTGTACAAGAATGGGAGGGTAAGACTTTGATATTAAAAAATATAATTTTGGACCAACCTAATATGCACCTTCCCTTTTCAAGACAATTACAAAGTATGTGCTTTTTGCCGTAACTTTTTTCTCTTCATTCCCCTACTTCATAGTGCTTATGAGATAACGATGCAGGTAATGTTCTATTAATAGAAACTCATGTGCTTCAATAATTTATTTAGGAAAATTAGAATACAAAAGTTAGATCAACAAAACTCATTGAAAATAAGTTTATGGATCTTCCTCTTGATCCTTTTCCTTCTAAATTCTCCTTCGTCACCTGGAAAAAAAGGAAATAATATATAGTTATTATAGCGCACATTCAATCATGACTAAGTTTCAGTTTGAAACAATATGAACTGCTATTGGTGAACTGTGATGAATTCACAGTTTACCTATGGCAGTTCATGAACTGTGATCAATTCACAGTTTACCTATGGCAGTTCATGAACTGTGATCAATTCGTGGCCATTCTCTGAGATGTCCTTGCCAGTTCTTGTCCAGCCCAATGATCATACACCGACATAATTTATTTTTATTATCTTAGATTTAATCCCTGGAAGGTTGTGTATCAAAAGACCCTTAAACCATAAAAAACTCAGAATTAAAATGACAATTCGACCAATGCTCTTGACGATGAGTAAGAGTATCTCTTGTGATCGCCAGGAAATTCAACGTAGGATGATGAAGAAAACGTTCTCCCAGGAAACCGGCCGAAAAGATTTCACCTTGGTCGCACAATTACTCCATTACTTGAAGTACTCCCTCCCATGATTGAATACATATTTCCTTGCGATCCAAGATAGTATTCGAAGCCTTCACAGTAGCCATTCTTCTGAATGGTCCTCCAATGTTACAGTTTATATACAGAACATGTTTCATTCAAAGTTCCATAGCCTTTTCTTCAAAGTTTGCCTTCATGGCTGAAAAAATGAGAAAGTCTCAGGGATCCAGTTCAGAAGAATGCATAGGCTATGCAAATTATTCCATTACAATTTTTCTCTGGAAAAATTGTAATGGAATAAAAGTGAGTAATTTGCACTCTTTGCTTAACATGAGGACAAATTGAGTGTAATCTCTGCTTTATCTTGACTGGGAAAATTTTAATAACCAGTATTCTCGAAATTCAACCCTGGTTAGCATTTGTTTTCAACCATGAAGAGTAACTTTGTGAATGATGATGCGAGAGCGCTGAGAAAGTAGACAAATCAGTGACCAGGGAAGTGAAGCACATTCATAGAAGTGGACTTTGTGAAGGACTGAAAAGATCTTGCACGTGGATCGATAATATCAAATTCATAAGGGAATTAAAGCTTCAAGTAATGAAGTAGTCCTGAAACCTAATTTACCTGTAGAGTGGCGAAACTTTTTAGTATGTCCTTGTGCATGATGGATGCACAAGGACAATTAATAAATTATATGTTTTCTCAATAAAAGAAACGTTATGAAGACGCATAATGTTTTAGGAGGTGGGAATGATTTCCAAAGGACCAATTGGAGCGCAGGGATTCTGAACTTATTATGTAAAATTTTCTTGAATTTTCAAGCAAATTTTTTTATACTTCCTTCTTAAGTTGATGATATGAAGAGGAACACAACATTTTGGCAATTTCAAGTCACAGCAAGCAATCTGAACTCTCAGCAACACATTCAGAGCAATGAAGCTCTTGGTGGCCAGAATTGTGAACCATTTTAGTAATACACCCCCAAATTTGATTAATCTATTTTGCATTAACTTGCATAAGAAATTTCAGTTGGAAATTGCTTCATCACCAGTGGCGGCTCGTGATATTTAGCGCTAGTGATTCATCTATGGAGAGGGAGTGGGCATGCTAGGGTGCTGCCTCCATAGATGAACCACAAGCGCTAAAATCACGAGCTGCCACTGTTCATCAAACATAATCACGTCTTATAGTAACAGTTTTGCCCACCCTACATAAGGTTGAAAATCAGCAGCTCATAGTGAGGATGCTTGTGTGGCACACTTGATTGAAGGGTTTATGTCTTGCATTCGTATACTGACGATCCAATCACGTCTTATAGTAACAGTTTTGCCCACCCTACATAAGGTTGAAAATCAGCAGCTCATAGTGAGGATGCTTGTGTGTCACACTTGATTGAAGGGTTTATGTCTTGCATTCGTATACTGACGATCCCTTTGATGGTCATCATTTAAGAAGCAACTGATCAATCAATGACTCATGATAACACAGATTTTCATGAACTCACCCCATTTGTTTCCTGATCCACTTGATCAGTCTCCTTATCATAATGATAATGCCCCATAGGTGGGGCAAGTTTTGCACATCCTTCATGAGCTTCTTCAAGAGCTTCAGCAACTCCTGAAGCAGATTCAGCAGCGTCTCCTATGGTGAACATATACATTTTTTTCAAGTTGCAATAGGATGAATTTCATGCTTTTGCATCAACTGCTTAGTGCGTTCAAAAGTACTTGCTTCATGATGTAAAATAGTCTTTACGTAGCAGTATTTACAAAGCAAATATAGCAAGACTTGTGCCGAATACAACCCTAAACCCATGATATATTGGGCGAAAGAATACCCTCTTAAGGGGACGCAGTACCCATTGATTTGGGCTATCATGTAAAAAACACTGTCGAATTCCTAAACGCTTGCTTCCATACATATGAACCTCATTTAAATGTCATCTATTCAGTGATTTACCTCTTACAATGGTACATGTAAGGAACCGTATCAAGTAATAACTAGTACTTGATCTTAACATCTCGAAAACGGCAATATCCCATGCAAAATCCAATGGTTACTCCACAGAGATGATCGCTCCTCTTGCAGATTTTCAAGAGGATTTAAAAAAATTTGGGCTTGTTTGCATGGATGTCATACCAAATGTTTGTGCAATAAATGCTCATTATACTGGTTTGCTTGCAAGCAAGCTCATATTCCTTACACCATTTATATACAAATTGGAGGATATGTGAATTTGGACCCTAAATATAAAACTTGTAGACTATTTANCATACCAAATGTTTGTGCAATAAATGCTCATTATACTGGTTTGCTTGCAAGCAAGCTCATATTCCTTACACCATTTATATACAAATTGGAGGATATGTGAATTTGGACCCTAAATATAAAACTTGTAGACTATTTAAAAACCTTACTGAATCAGCATCATAATACCTTAATAATATGGTTTAAAAAATGCTCATGAAATTGTAAGAGTCCTTTTGCACCAGTCTTGATACATGGCCCGAATTGTTTTGATACTTGGCACTTATTATTTTGGGTACATCAATGTCACATTGCATAAAGCCTATTACCTTCTCATATGCCAGCATTTTTGGCATTTCCTTGCCCGTCCCCCCATCCAGGCACAGGATATCTGAAAAAAATGTCCTTCATCAGTCTTTAAGCCAAAGATGAAGAGAAACCACGAGTAATTTACAATATATGCCTTACCATTACTTACGAGGCTTGTTCTAATAGTTTCTGCCATGAGATATCCCCGTAAAGGAATGTGATAGACTAATGAAACAATGTTTATCTTTTAGCATTTCCTCCCTAGACATCAATACTTGTTCCATTGATGGAAAAGGGCTGCAATTTTATGTGGAAACATTTTTTTATCATTGTCATCTAAAAAGAAACTTTAATAGCTCATTGAATTAACATCATTGTGGTTTCACCTTCTTGGCCGCTCCACTGGAAATTTTGTTTAAAATTTATAACATTGAATGAGCTGTTATGTCGGGATGATCAAATATATACCCATTGAATGATTTAATAATTTAAAAAATTGCATAAATGCTCCGTCTTCAAGTTTTGCCATTTTGAAATGGAATAACTTCTGTCCGGAACATCACTTACTATAGAATTTTTTTCGTTATACGTTATTAAGTAAAAAATAATGCACCATAATCCATTGGTGACCGTTGAATTTGCCAAAAAGGATGAAAGAATATGGGGTAAAACTTTCAGCCTACTCCAATCACTTCTACTGCCTCTAGATAGAAATCATTTGCATCACCGCCAGTAATATCTCATGCAGCACATTGGCTATAAATATGCTGTATACATAATAGATCTCCGTCATCTCTATATTTTTGTAACCTAACTCTTCCGCATTTCAGAGCCAAACCCAATTTGTAGGAATCGGATCGATATGACTAAAGTCACACTGGTTCAACAGCATCCTCGTGAATACTCCTATCCATAAAAAACTATTCATCCTCACTAGCGAGAGAAGCAAGACATCGTTTCTGCCCCTTAGAAAAATTGAGACAAGTGTCATTAACTCAATTTGCATCACAGAAGTGAGCCTTCAACTTTTTGCACCACAGAAAATGCAAAACCTGTATAAGGAAATTCGGAGTGTGAGATCTTATGAGCAATCCCGCTGTCAACAAATAAAATCTAAGGCAATTCCATATATAAGGGGTTGCCTTCCTTGCAGCAGCCTGGTCAGTCTATATATCTAAAACTGCTGTGGAATTTCGTTACACCTTGACAATTCGAATGCCGCTTTTGGCACCATGACTATGATATGTAACATAAATAAGGGCGGGCAAAAATAATATTTTAAATACTAGGAAGACAGCATACTTCTGTCCAGGCCGCTTCCAACTCCTTCAGTCAATGTTCCTTGAGTGCAATCATAATATATTTGTCACCCTTCCTGGGTTCATCAAACCCCTTTCGTCTTCGCTTGGTGGTCATGCTATCATCTAACACCTACTACAACTGCTCATTCTCAATCTCTCTAAAATTCGTTCAATGGACTCTAGAGTGCCTTCCTTTTGGGTAGAGACCCAGCCTCACTCAATTGTGACCAAATTGTTGATCTTTTGCATGATGATTGTAGGCGGCAATCATGTGTAATTGATTTCAATTGTCTTTAAATACTTTTTTTTACTTGCTTTTGCTTTATTGCTGTGCTCCACTCTTTTGTCGGTTCCAAGCCACTTCTTCGAAAAACAGTTCTTCTACGCCACTTCTCCGACTTGACAATTCCTCGACTGGACGCTTCTTCGAAAGATTTTCGTCGAAACGTCCAGTCGAAGAAATGTCCAGTCAAAGCAATGTCTAGTCAAAGAGGTGGCGCGGAAGAAATTACCTGGAACCCTTTTGTCTGGCCTTGCACATTGACTCATGTTTAGTATTACAGATTTTTCTGTCTAACTTCTCTCACTCGACATTTATTTATACAAGCTGGGTTGCCCGGCGTTACCCGGGATATTTTTAAGGAGTAATATAGCTGTTCTGTTATGTGCTTTTTTGCTAGTGCTTATTTGTCTAAGTCCGGCCAGACCGACGGGGACGGGAGCACTGCTCTGGCCCTTTATTTTTGTTTTTTTTTTCTTGCTTTTTAAAAGTTGTTCTAAAATAATTATTAACTCAAAGGGGCTCTTCTTTCACAAAAATCTAACTTAAATGAGTTTCTCAATGATATTCTTATTTCACAGGAAAAATTAAACTCCATTTTCTCACACATATTCTTACTGCACTGAAAAAAAAGCTAAATTTTAAAATTATAAATTCTAAAGTGTCTCAATCATTCACCGCAATGCTTGAGAACATACCAAATGTTTGTGCAATAAATGCTCATTATACTGGTTTGCTTGCAAGCAAGCTCATATTCCTTACACCATTTATATACAAATTGGAGGATATGTGAATTTGGACCCTAAATATAAAACTTGTAAACCTCACTGAATCAGCATCATAATACCTTAATAATATGGTTAAAAAAATATTCATAAAATTGTAAGAGTCCTTTTGCACCAGTCTTGATAGATGGGCCAAATTGTATTGATACTTGACACTTA
This sequence comes from Darwinula stevensoni, assembly GCA_905338385.1. NCBI lineage: Eukaryota > Metazoa > Arthropoda > Ostracoda > Podocopida > Darwinulidae > Darwinula > Darwinula stevensoni. Next base: position 60,268 of record CAJPEV010001667.1, read on the forward strand.
TTATTTTGAGCACTTCAATGTCACATAGTATAAAGCCTATTACCTTGTCATATGACAGCATGTTTGTCATTTCCTTGGCCTTCCTCCCATCCAGATGGCGAAGCAAATCTGAAAAAATGTCCTTCATTAGGCTGGGGTCTTTAAGCCAAAGATGAAAAGAAACCACGAGTAATTTACAAGATATGCCTTACCCTTACCTATCTAATACGAGGGTTGATCTAATAGTTTCTGCCATGAGATATCCCAGTAAAGGAATGTGATAGACTAATGAAACAAGGTTTATTTTTCAGCATTTCCTCCATAGACATCAATACATGTTCCATTGATGGAACAGGGTTGCAATTTTAATTTTATTTTTTACCATTGTCATCTAAAAAGAAACTTTAATAGCTCATTGAATTAACATCATTGTGGTTTCACCTTCTTGGCCGCTCCACTGGAAATTTTGTTTAAAATTTATAACATTGAATGAGCTGTTATGTCGGGAT